>JAQFYR010001295.1:0-10357 GCA_034694985.1 Campodea silvestrii
TAAAAATAGTTTTACTTTTTATACGCAAAACGCGACTTTATCCGTTTTAATTGAATGGGTTTAAAATCGATCTCTATTGGTGAGTCTCTGATCTCGCACAGAAAAGGCGACAAAATGCAAAACTTCCAGAAAACGAGAAGAATCGCGATGGTGACACACTAACTCGCGAAGTAAGTTAGTTTAATGAACGAAATCACCTTCTCTAAGATATGTGCATACTCAAAAGATAAAGTATATGTAAAAGCCATTGATAGTCTACCGGACTGGTGATCCAATTATCTGATCATTATTACAAACGGAGGTGATGACACTTAAAAGATACTCTCATTAACAAGCGACAATAATATTTGTAGAAGATGCAACTGAATCATCGTCCACACTATACATAACCACTTTCTGATATTTGATGAATATCAACACCGTTGTTAAACCCGTGCTCAAAATACAAACATCCAAAATTGATTATATATCCCGTATTCAACCCCGTGTAAAAGAGCCCAACACATCTGAACTGGAACGGTTTTCAAGTTCCGCGTAACGCACTGCTAAACAAAACAGGACTATAACACTGGGTAGTTTGTGTTCTACTTTGTTACAAGCACAATATCACGATTTGGTGCAATGGAAAGAAATATACGTGAAAGAAAAGAAATCGCAGAAGAATGTCAGATTATTTTGTCTTAGAAATTTGGTGGAAGAAATTGATTCCTTCAAATCAATCTGATTCTAGTTTCAGAAATTTTCCCAAAACATTATTAAAGCAAAATAATTATTATTATAATCTTACAACTGTCGAAAAAACTCTGAAAATATTTAACACACTCATTTTGTATACGTAATTGCTTTACTGCTTCCAGCAATCAAAACTATTGAAATAGCAGCTCACTACTTCGAATCGGATAAGAAGTAAGTTAATTGGGGCATTTTATTCCGATCCGATCCGATGTGGTGTGCCGCCTTCCACCTGCCGAAATGCTTATGGTATGTTTAGTTCATTTCGATTCCGATCTAATCGGACGTAGCAGGTGAGAGTTCTACTTTATTTTTTATAAAATCAAAGATTGAAAGTTGGTGTTGTAAAATATTTAAGCTTATGAAGCAGATTTTCTTCAGAGTGAGATTATTTTTTTTTTATTGAACACTAAGTGAAAACTGTAGCATCATTTACCTCTCCTGAACTACCTCTTAACTACACCACAACAAACTGTTTTTACAAAATTCAAGAAATTGACTAAAATAGTTCTTCTAAAACAACAAAATACTTAAAATAGTAAAATATAAATTATCACAATTTGACGAATAAAACGTCTGTAAATATGCCTTGAACCAGTGGAAACTGGAAAAATGTTGAAGAAGGTAAAAAATTCCACTAACCGAAATTAACTGCTAAGTAAGACAACAATATCACTACTTGATAATCGCAAAGACGCCAACCAACCCAAAATTCCAGCTGGAACAACCCTAGCAACAAAAAACAGTAACCGTGCCCGGCGCCTCCACCATTCTGTAAGGTACTCAAACATTCCTCCCCCTCTTCTCAATTTGAACGCTTCTTGATCTCACTTACGGTTGAATCTAATCTCTTTTTGTGATCCTCAAGCTTTCTCTTCATCACGTAAGTATACACATGAGAAGATGATATGCATAAGTTATTTCGAGGTTGAAAGTGAGGAGTTGCGCTAGTGAAGATGATGGGTTGCGGGGTAAGGTGCTAGAAAGGATTGGGTGGTATGGTACCTGGGTGGAAGGGTGGTCGGTTAAAGGTATGGCGGAATTTGGTGGATTTTAAACTAGAGTTTTCCTTTTTTGCGCTGAAATTTTTTTTACGTGAAATTTGAAGAAATCGTTCTCCGCTGGAGAATTGAAACCAGGTCTCTCGATATTTAGTATTGTCATGGTGTGTGCTTGAGTAAGCCTGGGAAAGCCTCAATGTCGGTTCATTCAGCAATGCCTGGGCTCGGACTCGAGAATGAGTAGTTCTTATCAGGCTGCAGTTCTTTCAGCTGGGACTCAAGTAATACACAACTACCTCTCTATTTATTTTTATCGATGCAATTCGGAGATTAAGTATCATTGTCATTTCTAAAATAGTGTTTCATAGCAGTAATAACGATTTGCACCCGTGTTTTCATCTTTCAACCTTTCAGTGTATCACCAGTCTTTAAGTAAAGTAATTTCTTCAACACGAGGCAAGGGAGCTTTGTACTCGACTATGCTAGACTGGATCGATGCACTACTGATTATGTACTTGAAAATTACATCTGTACTTGTCATGTGGCAATTTAACAGGTACTATTATCTGTTAATCTCAAATAATAATCACTTGTCCGTTCGTTATTTTATTCTTTTGTAAAAATTACAAAATTTAAAGTTTTTTTCATTCCAAGACCGTGTAGATATATTTTTCACAGTTTGAGAAATTACCAGTCGGTAACTTTTTTGATTTTGTAAAATTAGATCATTATCAAGTGGTCTCATTATTTTTAGAAAGTCGTTGCTCCAAAATGTCAGAACACATGTGAGTTGGTCTATTGCGTGATTGTGTTGAATTACTCTCTTGCAGTCAGTCAGTCGTCTCATTTCAGAGTGTGATGACCCCAGATTCGACGCTGGTCCCAGACTGGTACATTTTGTGCGCAGGATTCTTCATGTTGATCACCTTCACGTCATGATAAATACCGGAGATTAACACTCTTGGAGTACAGGAAGATCGGGAAATAATACAAAGTTTTTTATCTCTAAGATGCGACAGTAGTCGAAGAGTTTTGCTGCTGATAGTTTTCCATAAAATAACTGAGATACAATTTTTTTGGCGAACTTGGGTTAATTAACAAGCAGTCTGTTTTCTGTCATAATCAGAAATCTGAGTCCTTGTTAACTGACAGGAATATTTGAAAAACAGGTGTCCGTTTTTTTACGAAAAAAGTACGGTCAAGATATTTCCCTGTAGTGGGAATTAAGCTGTACCAACTTTCAGGAAATTACAAGATACTTCTCCCCATATTACACAACTGATACCAATAATGTATGCAGTATAGGAACGATCACTCTGCAACATGTAAAATAATTATATAGCTGATTGTTTAAGAGAAAAACATATTTAACCTACTTTGAACGGATGCTTGTATTGTAAGTCAGGTCGAAAACTTTGTTCCTTTCGAAATTGCTAATTTAATACACTGTAGTAAATTAATATTTCTGCTGGATTTAATTTTACAATAATTATAATAAAATTCAGCAAAAACAAAATTAAATTTTATTAACAAATATTAATTTGAAAACATCAACTAACAAGCCAACTATTAAACCGAAGTGACTAATGCTTAAATGGCAATTCCACAGAAAAACCAACAGAAATGCAACGGATTCTGTATAGTTTTGAGTACGACCATACGATTTTCGTAAAAGAGGGAAATACAAAATTTTAAGCAAACTGTAGGAAATTGTTTATAACATACTGATAAATCTGTAAAATAATATTTGGATTGCAAGTTCGATAAAAAAGCGAAATTCTCTAAAACAGCGAAATTTTATATAAATTCTAAACTTTCAGCGAAATATCTAAAAGTATAAAATAAATTAATATGTAGACTGCTAAATATACGAAAATATTAGAAAAGTAAGTTAATTGTAATAACAAAAAGCTTAAAAATTAAAACAATATTAAAATTTTGTCACTGTGATTTCGATTCTATGTATTTATAATATTTATCTCAGTTGAAGTGGCGATTTATTTGTTGGAAGATGAATTTCTTCATGGGGTTGTTCCTGAATGTTGGTTTTTGAATTGCTTACAAACACTTGCTCTGAAGATGGAACACCATAGTCATTCCGAAACTGCAGTAAGCAATTCAAAAACCAACATGCAGAAGAAACCCCATGAAGAAATTCATCCTCCAAACAACCCCTGCAGACCGTCAAACGATATATTTGTTATATATCTTAAATTTTTGTGTGACTATCAATAAATGCTAAATTTTTAAACACTGATGCAAATTATGTTATTTATAACATAATGCGAAAATCGAATTCCTCTGTTTATTAGCATTGGAACACGGTTTCAACAATAACATCATTACTCGTATTGTCGACGTGTTTCTAAACGTCAATGGCTGTAAACAAAAAAGACAATGAATTGGACTAGTGCATAATGGTATTATTTACGTGAAACATGTTTTGTTTTTAATGTCGAATTTGCATTAGAATAATTAAAGACATGTTCGCACGATCGAATGTATTCCTCTCTTTATGAATAATTCTAAATATTTACTCGTAATCAAAGTTTGGGTCATTATTGTTAATTTCTAATGTTTAGAGTTGAAATAAATAAAAAGAAATTTTTTAATATTATTTATTGATGTGAGTTATTGATGACATCCGAAATTTAGGGAAAAGGTGGAATTTGGAAATATACTTTCGTTTTCCATAAGATGTTATGTTTACTCTGAAGTAATGCGGATCAGAATGTTACAATTATCTAACAGGAAGAGAAGATTGAGTATTACGAATGTGAACTGGGCTTGATATTTGTTAGATTCTAAGCGTAGGAAATTAGGAACCAAAACTCTGAGAACGTGTAATATGTTGAATATGTTAAAAATACGTCAGGCATACATTCAATCATAGATTGTGCGAAAAAGATACATCTGTAATATAATATCTGGCGATATGACTTTGCTTTAAAGTTCATTTTTTGCATTGTTCAAAATATCACCACAATTTCACACCACCGTACCCGAAATGTGGTCTATTCAAACGCAGAACTCGAAACATGTAACACTATTTTGGGTTCTAGTCAAAGTTGTTATTAGAGTATGAGATGATAAATTCCATTGGCATGCAAAATGACCTCCTGATTGCATAAAGGCAGATACAACTGTCGCAAATAACAAACTTTGTTCTCGTTGATATCTGAGTTCTGAATTCACAAATCCCATAAATGTACTAATAAAATATTTATGGTGAACCTTGTAGCTTAGTTTTATAAAAGTACAAACGTTTTAGGATATATTTTTAGTATCTATTTCATTGAAAACTTTCGCACACCACTGAATTATTCAAACGCTTTTGTCACATTTATCAAAATAATATATATTTCGCTGCTTTTCCAGTGAACTAAGTTAAAGTTTGATATTAAAACCACGTTACGGATGAATTACACGAGCGAAAATCAGTACAGCGCCACAGTGGTTGAAATAATAATTCTGCTGTTGGTCCTCCACTTCATGGTAAATACTAATTCTATTTATAATGATTATAACTTTCGAAAATAAGATATTTTGTTCTGAGGATCAATAATTATATACTATTAGCTATTTTTTTGGAAATGCAAATTAGAGATCCATAAAATAACATTTAAAAATCAATAATAACTAAATCAACTTTTGTTGAGTTTTCATACACTTTAAACTTATAAGCATATACAGGGTGGTCCAGATTAATCGCACTACTCGCAATTTCCCTGCAGATAGTCGATGTATGGAAAAAGTAAAATGTACGTTTTCCATGCCATGGAACAACAAAATCTACAATAATGTAAGAGGATACTTTTTTACGGCCTTCCATTGGTCAGATATCAACACCAACTTTTAGTTTTTAAATGGAAAGGCGATTTTTAAGAAAAATAGTCTCCACTTGGTTTTCATTATTTCATTCAAATAAAAACTCAAATTTTAAGTAGAACTAATTTGAAACCCTCGTTGCTACCTAGCAACGCCCCCAATTTCAGTCATATTTGAGTCATAAATTAAAAAAATAGTAACTCTTATTTCTCTTTTAATTTTTAACGAAGATAATTTTTGACTGAAATTGGGGTAGCTGCTAGGTAGCAAAGGAGGTTTCAAATCAACTTTACAAAGAATGTGAGTTGTTATTTGAGGGATATAATGAAAATTAAAGGAAAGTCATTCTTCTCAGAAGTCGCCTTTCGATTTGAAAATCAAAAGTTGCTGTCGATATCTGACCAATGGAAGGCCGTAGAAGAAAAAGTGTCCTCTTACATTTGTTGATTTTGTTGCTGTTTGGGAAACGTACATTTCATTTTTTCCATACATTGACTATCTGCAGAGAAATTACGATCAGTGCGGTTAATTTGGACCACCCTGTGTAATTTATACACAAATAATCGTTCAACAATGACCAATTCATTGGTCAGAAACTGAGTAACTGAAATTGCATAAGATGATTTTTAATTTTATTCGGCAGCCGTCATTTCGGTAGAATAATTATACGGTCTCGCGTCTTTAGTTATAAATTTTGAGTATGGTATGTTCAAGGCCTCTCGATTACGTTGATAGTAGATCATTTTTATACTCATATTATAAAATTCGCTTTTTTATCATTTATGTTTTTGCGTATTCACCAAAGAACACTGAACAGTCCTGAAAACACCCATTTTGTGTTATTTTTGGATCATGATATTTACAACGACGACCATTGTTTTTGTTGAAATATTTTCGTCATGTATAGAAAAATAAATTTCTGGAAAGTCTATGATAAGTAGTAAGATTTCAGAATGTCTAAAATTTAATTTACACCTTCACTTGTCTGTTCACAGAAATACTGTATGTCTTTCAGTTCGAAAATATACCAAATCTTTACATAATGTAAAAAATATTCAGTTTCTCATGCATAACACATGCTTTTTTGAAATTATTAACTAAGAAAAAAGCTGTTATTCAAAAAATTCCAAACTTTTTACGGAACACATATCTCATTTTTATCTTCTAAGCTTAGTCACTTACCAGTTCTTGGTAATCTTGAGGAACTACCTACCGAAACATTGCACTATTTTCTCTGGTTAAATGTTGAAATATTTGTTGTCTTTTTGTGGAATACGGTGCTTTTCAAATTTTCAAAAGTGAACTTCATAATATTTTACTTCGTGCTTACAGTGATAATTTTTTTTATAATATGCAGCGTTGCTGTCATCAAGAAGTTTCATTTGCTGGTATAAGTTTCTTGATTGTTTCTAATGACATTATATTAATTTTTGTGTGATTAATTTCAATTATATGAACATTATATCCATATTTTCCCTTTAAATAGTGTGCTTCCTGTGTGGCTGACTCCATCCCCCAGCTGGTTTTCAGCAGCACTATCGAGATTTTCAGGGGACTCCAGAGTTGATCAATTTTGCTACCACAATAAATTATATTATATTCCATTATCGGTAAATGATGTGCTCAAATTTTAAACTGTGAACTTTTGAGATCCTCTGAAAAATCTCAGGATAGAGTATACACCAAATTGCGGCAGTTAGCGTTGTATACCCCTAAAAGTCAGCATTTTCCTATTTCAAACCTGCACTGCTGCACATCATTAAAAATAAATGATCTACCTGACTGTTAAATGGAGCACTTTGTCTAGCACTGGGCGCGACAAACCGCAGATAGATTACATACAATGGAAATTCATTTGACGCCAGAGAGGTCGAAAGAAAATGGCATTTGACACGTCTAGGTATTGAATTTGACCACATTCTTGAAACTGCATTTCATACCCATTTGACAAATTTAAAAATACAGTATCTACAGGAAGCATTTGACAAATTCATGCAAAACTTACCATGTGGAAGACAGAAGAAAACAAGAAGCAGCGTTAACACGTGACAGTGCAGGCTATTGGCCGTCCCGCCAAGATTTGGCGTCATCGGAGGAATCATTGTAGAGACCTTAACGCCTGATCAGCCAAAAAATAACAAGCGGCTGAAGATTTCCAGATTTCTTGCTAACGAAGACGAACAAAACATAAAAAAGCTCGGAGGAGAACGAAAAACTACAAAAACATCATTGAAACGGTCACCGATATATCGTCGTCATAATCGTGCCAGTTTACTGTTTTTCCAAAACGAAAAAACATTTTTATGTCGAATCACTCGATGAATAACGACACGGAGATCGACCCGCAACCTCCGGTAAAAAAATAACCAAAAATGGCGTCTTTAAATCAGCACAACGATCGGAACACATCGAATCGAACGGTATTAAAAAAAGGAAAACACTATCAAAAAAGTTTCAGGCGGTTCCTCAAAGCTCCACGGCAATGTCGAAAATTGTTTTCCACTCCAGCAAGGTTTCACATCACCATCCGTATGCGGCAGGTCTTCCGAGATCGATCATGGCGTCGCCACTGCGCATGCTCAAAGGATGCAAGAGATAGAAACTAGAAGAGAGAAAACTGAGTCCCGTTTTATCGCTAACCAATCACCGAACGCGGCCGAAGGTGATGTCAAAATTAGCGTGGTTCGGGTACCACCCCTCTATCCCATTTTACCGTCGAGGTCCGAGACATCCGCGGGCTACGAGTGCCCGGCTTGTCCAATTTCACAATGTTATATTATTGTTCAACGTCCGCGCGTCTTTCGCAGCCGGGCAGAAAAATTGATTATTATATTCTTTTAAGTCTCCGTTGCTTCTGGCTCTGTTGAAATTTTAAAGGGGCACTCACACGAGAGTCGCGGAAACTGGGAACTGGTCGATGGTCGGACAAAAGTAGATCTCGTTTGCAATGTTAATGAGTGGCCATTGAAATATTTTATGGGAGTATTGTGGTTTGCAAAGCGGAAGTATTTGAAATTGTATAGTTAGTGTTTCGACTGCGTTTATACATTATTGTATTTTATAAAATGGTTTTAAAGGAGTGTATTGAGTTTTTATGATACCTGGAAATCGGTTTTGAAAACTTTTTATAAAAAGTAATGTACTGTACTTAGACTCAAGGAGTCGAACCGTAATTTTTTCGGTTACGTTAGGGTTTTCGGTTCAGACTTCATTTCGGTTTCGTGCCGGTTTTCAACTTTTTATTTTTTCCGGTTTACGGTTACCGGTTTTGAACCGGTTAAAACCGGTTTTGAAGTGTTTTAAAAAAGATATGATATATTCAATTTTTGTCAATTATCGTCGTTTTTTGTTTAGTTATTCATATAATTTTCTCTTTGAAAGCAGAAAACCACAAAGAATAGCTAAATTTACGTAAATTACTTTTCCATTAAATTATAATAGAATCTTATAATATATACATTAATCGCATCTTGTAAATTTTCCCTGTGAGATTTCTTCTTACCAGATGGAAAATGAACATTTCACAGTATTTTTCTGAATCGAAATAACACCGGTAACCTCTATTTATTATTTCGGTTTCGTTCCGGTTTACGGTTCAAAGAAAAAGTTGAAAACGGTTTTGGTTTCGGTTACGGTTCGGAAAATAAAACGGTTTTTACCGGTTTTCGGTTCCGGTTTCGTTCCGGTTCGACTCCTTGCTTAGACTGAATGTGTACTTATACTGCTCATCTATATTTCGTATTGTCAATTATAAAAATGTTTCTATCAATGGCACTTGAAAAAAAAAATCAAGCAACGAACTTTTCTCCGGACAATTTTTTTTTAACATTCCTTAAATAGCATACAATTTCTACTAAAACAACTAGTACGGATTTCAATTTTTAAATCCATCAATTATAAAAAAGTATACACGATGATATCGTGATTTTTAAAACGTTAAAACGTTCGACGTACTTTTAATGAACGCATAATTATGAATAGTAGGAATTTAATTTTTTTTATTTCCACGATATATACGTTAGTATGCTAATGCCATTTTTTTTTTAAATGAAGGAATGATATTGGTGAATAACATAATTAGAAGAAAATTTCAGTACGTCAAGTTAATGCAATAGAAGAAAATGCTGTTATATCCTAAGTACTCGAAAACTTAATAACTCAATATTGTAGGCTTCGAAATGGTAGTTGTGCATCTTATGGTAACCTAAAATACCTAAATAGTGCAGTTTGCCATGTGCGGCCCCAACAGTTACAATACAAAAGGGCTATTGCTGCAGATTAATCCCTTGGGCAACTACAGCTTCCTAAATTACGAAATCGAAGGTGTAAACGAGTTTTTCCTACAACTCCAGCAGTTTCGAAAAAAACAAAAACTAGACTTTCATACTTTGAGATTTTGAACCAGTACACGAGCTGTACACCTGTAAGTTATAGTGAAGAGAAGTGGATCTAACGTTCTCTTTAAGGTTAGAGATTTATAAAAGGGCTTTACTGGATGTGTATAAGTCTAAATGTAGATATTTCATGTTAATACGAATAAAAGAATGATTCTTTTTGTTAAGATTGATGCGGTAACAAACCCATCTACAGCCACTGGCAGATTATTTACAAAAAAATTGTAACTTTAAGAGGTTTTCTACTTATAGGAAAGATTAGCAAATGTTGTGAATGTGTTACAATGAAATTGTGAAAATCCCACTTGGTTTAAGCCCACTTAGTTTGTTCTTTTATTTCAACTGTAATATCATTTGTTATGCTGTGTGCTAATGTTTTAAATATTCTTGTTTTCTGCTGCT
>JAQFYR010001296.1:0-10355 GCA_034694985.1 Campodea silvestrii
CTTCCTTTAGCACTTGATAATGGAGCCTGGCCCTCCGAAACATGTTGTGCTTGAAGTACCAAAATAAAAATTCAACAGAGAAGTGACACCTTTTATTGATGTGATTAACTATTACCTCTGTTTATTCCATGTACCGACAATGAACACATATAATTATTGTGTATTACAAAAGTAACTAGTTCCAAAGACCTAATCAAATGCCAATTCAGCACCCTCCTAAAAGCTCACTTTCGCCAGACCAATAATTATTCATTAATGTATCTTCCTCTTCAAGATATTCCGAATGCGTTTCTCCATTATTTTCGTCGCAGATGTTTTCAGCTTGCCCAACATTAAAGATTATATAACTAAGTAAACTAAGGAATGTTAAGCAACTGGATTATTCTTGATTGAGTTGCTTGTTTGCCAGTCTGGTGTGTTACTATTCTTGTTACGGTTAAATTTTCTAAATTGTAAAGGTTATAACAAATATTACCCTAGTTCACTGGTCCAGATCTAGTTTTGGTGGTACGACACTTGGTTGTCCTAAATACCATTTGAAAATATTTTAATTCCAGAACAACAAAAGTTAATAATGCAGCTGATAATTATATACCGTGTAAGAGTAGGTTATTTTCGACGGTCATGCAAGGCCCCATCCAAACATCAACATAAAGAGCTTGCTTGTCTACTTATCAAGTTTGTTAGAATATCAAATTTGCTTCACATAATATGACACCATGAAAAATTACAGAATGCAAGCATTATTAAAATAGAAAATTCGTATAATTATGCTAGGGGTGAAAGTGAAACACCCATACAACTAACTGACCAAAGGCCTTATAAGTGTAATTTTTCCTTGAACAGTTTGAAATTCTACTGTATAACTGCTGATAATTTTTCGGATATGTGGGTATTATATGGTATGTGTATCACCAATCACGTCGGTACTCGGTAGGTTAATAACTTCCATATCTTTTCTATTAAATCTCAAGAGACCAAAAGTACGAAACGAGAAGAAATGAGTAGCTGGTAAATCTGTTTTTAACCATGCTTAATATCTCACAAATACAGAACTCACTTATATTCATATTATTAATGGCAAAGATAAATGAAAATTCCAATAGTAATTTCATAACATTTTCTATTTATTGCAAACGCTGTATCATTCTGGATGGAATAATTTTTACCCTACTATCATAATTTTTAATAACATTTTTACAGATAACTCTATCTTATTTCATTTAACAGCGCCGTAGCGTAGGGCCCGCAATACTGGTGGGCCCGAACACTTTTGGAGGCACTCATAAATACATCGAATAATAGTATAGTTTTCAATATTCATTTTCTGACGCTCATTTAGGAATGGAAACGGTATCATCTTGATTTAAAATTTCTCGGTCTCATCTGGAAAGTCTCGTTAGTCTCCACCAAAATTTTTCAAGAAATAAACAAGCAAAAAAATAAACGATATTTACAGATAATTATGTAATGATGGGAAAATGGTTATCGTATAAAATTTTGTCTGTGGAATCTGTGCTCAAAATTATTAGTATTTGTACATGAGATATTTTCAAATTTGAAAATACGAATTAAAAAAAATTGCATTAATAGCCTAACCAAAAATTTATCTATTTCAGATTATTCATTTTATGTTTCGTTTCAATTTTACTAAAAAGTACTATAATTTTTGAATGATTTAAAAGTTGAAACTAAATCGAGACTTTTGACAGAAGTCTCAGTCTCGACATAGCGAGTCCCGGTCTCGTTTGGTCTCGACTTTCCAGACGAGACCTAGACGAGACTCGAGACTAACCACGTTTTTGTGTGTTACCACCACGCAATAACCGTCAGTGTCAAGTAACATATCGAATACTTGCATTATATTTATCCAGAATTTATCAGTTCAGATATAAAATTACTTTACAATACAGTACAATTTTGTAGAATTTTGTGATTAGCAGAATTATATAATATTTTAATATGGTATTTGCAAATGCAAAAAGATAGATATTCGCAATTAGGGAATTCTCACATTTGTTGTCCGCATCCACGCTTTACATGATCTTAAAAAAAAAAAAAAACACCGACACTCCGACTGGCTCCACAGCGAGAACACTCAGAAATCAAGCATGACCAACACAAGCGGGATTTCTATGGTGTATTGATAATCACACATTTGCTGAAAACGAAATCGTGAATATTACAAATCATGAGCGCCCACAGGACATATGGATTTTTATGTAAACACTGGATAGTTATGTAGACATCCGGAAATATAACAAACATATTGGATTAGTGAAATATATATAATTTTCCGAAACTTCAATGAAAACAGTACTTTCAAAAATATTCATATAATTATAAAAAATTCCAATATATTAATAAAAGCTACATGTATAGAGGGGCCCAAACTTTTTCTTGTGGGGGGTGGGGGGGGGAGAAATTAACGCTACGGCACTGTGAATTTGTAAATAAGTGATCATGATACGTCCAATAAAAACAAAATAATCGTATGGTTCATTTATAGAGAATTCATCGTTCCAAATTAAAAAAAAAATACAAATATCAATTACTCTACCGGAAGTACCTTCAGTGGAAGCAAAATTAAAAAAATAAATGAAATGGGACAAAGAACCGAATCACACAACTATGATAGGTTATTGCAAGGAAATATATCTTTCAAACTAGTATTAATTTTGATATATTCACCTCAGAATTTGCGTGGCAAAAGCTATTAAAACTAAAACTGTTCAGAATATTGTGCTGAAAATGCATTTGGAATTTTATTCATTAAGCTCTCTCCCGAATGATAGAGATAGATTGCCACTCAATTCCAACATGAATTATGTAGAAATTGTTTACTATTTTTTTCTTCCCATTTCAGAAATGATGTCTAAATTCGAAAATTGTGATTGCTTAAACGCTCTGAACTGAAAGAAGCGCAAGTTTTCAGTTACTTTAAGTAAATTTAATTTTATATAATATAGCTGCAAAATAGTTTGGTCAATAAGAATAAAAAAGCGTTTACACCAGGTTGAGGATTAATTTAATATTATGCCTCTAGTACCGGAATACATACATACAAAACAGCTAATATATACAAAATGCATATCGGAATACTGAAACGTAGTATTCATTAATATTACGTACAATTCTACATAATAGTTTACTCATTTAATAATATGAAGATTAATACCACTCCAACTAATGTTAACTGTTTCGTGTTTTGGTACTCTTAAGGAAGAGTTTGATCTAATAAATTCCCATTCATTGTGAAAGTGGCATTGTCAACTCAGCGACTTTTGGAGGTCTTCAGCGCCAACTATTCCAATTTTACCGCTATGTACTTTTGATCGTGAATCAAATTTGAAAAAAAAAAACGCGGTTTTTTAACCCTATTCAGGCCAGGAAGGGCGGATTCTGCCCCCTTCTACCTTTGTGTCTGTAACTCGCAAATTACTGGAAAAAAACCCAGAAACTTTCGACTTTTTTCCTGTATGATGATGTGATGATCCACGCCAATAATTTACGTTTTTGAAATACAGAATGACGTAATAAATGGCAGCTATATTGATTACTTCACTTCTTGGCATATTTTAAATAAATTGTCAATTATGAAAGATTCGAACTTCGATATTGCTATAAAAATATACTTTCGGGCAAATTCTGACATTAATGTAGCAGCTTTGCTATATATAAATATACAATTACTTGACATTTTGAATTGAAAAAAAAAGAAAGAAAAAAAATCAAGAATTCCCCCTCTTTCTGCTAGGGCTCTTGCTCTACTGATTAGAGATCTTTGAATATGTTCTATTATTTCGATCTCTCTTAGTGGCAGTAAAATATACAGCATTTACCAAAATTTACTGCAGTCAATAATAAGAACAATTTTAGTAAATATCAGATACTCTGACTAGTTTTACTACTACGATTTTTCAGTCAAAAACCAAAAACGTACAAAAACTAGCCTCTAGTGAACCATCCAGTATATTATAACGACAAAATGTGAAATATAATTGAAGACGTGCATCGAAAAACCACCTAACTCCAGGTTTTCAGGAAATGCACTTTTTAAGCTAAAATTGTTCATTTTAATGGCACCCATCTGTGCGTGAATCGACATGACACAACTCCCATTTTTTCCTATATTTTTGACTATTCAAATGTTGATGTGAAATGAAAAATAGCCCAACTCCACAAATCTTTATTTTTTTCCGGGTATACGGTGTTGAAAAAAAAAAAAAAACTTCATGGTCCTATCGGCAATCACATAGGCTACTTCAGAAAAAAAAGTTGCCTTGGTGCATTACAAGCATGAGCAGTGCCGGACTGGCTCATGGAAGGCCCCGTCAGGAAGTATGTCCATGGGGCCCCAATTGAAAAAAAGTTTTCCAGTTTTGCGTTTCACTCGATATAAATATAGGTTGTATATTAATGATTTCTTGACGTAGGGTATTGTGAAATACGGGATTTGCTCGATTAAAACCATGTAATACACAACATCAAGCAGATTACGATGAAATCCGTTGTGAAACTGTCTTTCAAATATTGATACGTTCAACTCTACAATCTGACGAAGACAAAATAATCAAATTCATCCCGGACAGGGCAAAGTAACGCGGCACCAGTGCATGTGTTTTAGTTTTTCAGAGACTGGTTTTTCCTCAACATTTTTCCTTTTCCTTCTTATTTCCCTGTATAATATTTGTTTAAGAGGTGATTTAAACCCACAGACTCCCCTCCCCTACGCCTACGGTTGAAATGGTAAGGTTCCTTAATTTGATCACATGTGGATTTAGTCATCTCTGACAGAAATGAATGGGACTAAGAAATGTAGAAAACAGAAGATATTGCCCGAGCGTAGCGTGTACGAAATTTTTTTAGATTTCCATAAGTATAAAATACACCGTATATTAATCCAATTTTTCAATATGTATTTTGGCATTTTCCCATTTCAATTTCGAACATCGTTTGGTTCCTTATAATTTCTGCGATAGGTAGTGAGAGCGGTCCCTTTCTTATTGGTTCCCATCCTTTATATTACATAAACCAATCACGTAAATATCCATATTTTTTTATAAACACTTTTCAGGAGTTAAAGAAAATTGAGAGAGTGATATTGAAATAAATATTCCCAATGGACCAATTTTTTGGAAGGACAGGTCAGTTTTTCTCCCATCTAAATACATCGCCTGCAATTACTCAGCTATTTAATAATGAAATTGACAAATTGAACAGTTTTTGTGTCTGAAATATATGAAATGATTTCACTTTTTTGATAGTGAAATTACTTGGTTCAAATGGAAATTTACTTGTTAAAATGAGAAATATCAAATGGTGAAATGATTCGTTTAAAAGCGAAAAGATTACATTTTTGGGAATTTTTTCCGTACCATTGAGATATATCACAGAAATAAAATAAAATAATGTTTCCATAATCTGTAAGACTCAAGATTTCTGCAACTTTCCACTTTTCCAATGATCAATTCACCATCTGAAATATCGTATTTTGACAAGTCAATATTCACCTAAACAAAATAATTTCACTTCAGTCAAAAAGCTGAAATCATTTCCTACATGTTACACAAGAAACTCTCTAATCTTATATTAATAAATAACTGAGTAATTACAAGTTGAAAATGAGCTTAATTTCCATGTATTTTGGATGACATATCCTTCCAAAAATTGGTACATAATAAATCAAGAATTCACACGAGGGATAAACATAATTATATGTTCATTTATTGCAACGGAACTTTGCAATAATGCAAATAATATTATAAATGCATAAATACTGTATCAGTTGGAAAATTGCTCCATGAATAAAAAAAAATGAGAGTAAAAAAGTCACTTAATTCCACACAGTCCAATTTACTTATTTTGTATCATTATTCCGATTATTTTCAATATTTTCCCATTGAAAACTGTGTAATTCATTTCATTTTCATTCTATATATTTGGGTGTATTGGTTTCCCTTTCACCCCGTAACCATTTTAGAAATAGTACAATTCCAGTTGTCTCAAAGGATTTTTAAATTTTAAGTATCAGTTGTTGCAGGGGTTCAATTAATCAATTACTACGAAATTAACTCTTTTCGCCATACACTCAATTTCTCCCTTTAAAAAATTGCAACGCCGTATACGCGCCCTTGCATTAGATTTCAGCCAATCAAAACTTACGTTACATACGAATTCGTAACGCCGATTCAAAAAAGTCTTCGAATATTACATAAGTTCTAATTAACAAGGAAAAAGGAATAATATGTACGTAATTATTAATCGCAACTCGCATATAAGGTTTTTGGCCAACTTATTTCACTATAAGTGGCTTTATAAAAAATGTTTCGCTCGGCTTATTAATATAATTTTTAGATTCTCGGGACAGTGAAAATCGTACCTAAAAGAAAAAATTCGACCTAATCTGATATAACATACGTTTATAAACTCAATCTTTTATCGGCGTTACTGAAATTAAAACTCGAGTTTCCTAGCTCGAAGCTTGACGATTCCCGAATTCTAAGACAAATTATATTAAATAAAATTATGAACAATGAATATCAATACTAAAATAAACTGAAGTTATGAAAATATAAATTTGGGATAATGTATCTTGTAACACCACGCGACACAAAGAATGAAATCTCCATTATTACTTTTAAAATATTTCTTCTTGCAAAAAAGAAATCTTCCCACCAAAATAACTAAAACAAACCCACAATGAATTAATTCAACCTACCAGTTGTTTTTACCACAGGATGTGCTTGGAGTTAAACGATTTGCCATTTTCGAAGATACGAACAGAATGTATTTTTAAAAGGACAAAGAAATAACTTTACAAAAACTACTAACTTAAAGAAAAAATCAAAGAAAAAGTTAACTAACACGCACAAAGTAAAAAGTTGATCCGAACACTTCGACGATTCGTGTCGATTTGAGCTCCTCCGTTCTGTAAAACTTTCAGCTGGGTAAAATATAAGAATTACCAAATAAACGAAAAGAAAACAATAAAAAATAAATAAACCAGCTGTAGATCTTACAAAACGCTGAAACTCTCACAAAAACATAAATACAAATATATAATAATTGTCTAAAATACTTATATTAATACTAAAATAACAAAACTTGATTTTTACAATTAAACAATATGACAAATTAGTTCAAAAATGACGTATTTTAAATTCCATGGTTGGTATTGAAATTCTCAAGTGGGTACGAGTTGCGCAGTGCCTCCCACCCGTACCTGGGCACACGGAAGGGGGTAAGCATGTCAATTCTTGCATACAACGGTGGCCGCAAATATAACCTTGAAATTGTGCTCGAACAATAGAGATACAAAAATAACATCAACCCTCACACAAAATTGATGGTAAACCGCTTTCTAAACACAAAATAAGCAAAGAAAAGATTTGTACATGAAGTACAGTGACCTATGTTATTGACTTTTATAAATATTATTTGGCCGATAAAGCGGACAATTTTATATAATTTAAATATTTTATATTATTTTAATAAACACAATTTGATGAACAATAATACCATATAAGTTATTAAACAATTAAAACATAATTAAAACAGTAAAATCACATAAAGAGAACAACCTATATAGAAAATAAAAACATAAGTTATCATGAACGAAGGGGTGGTTTACCACTCTTTAAACAATTATACCGTAATTATACGGCACTTTTATAACTATAATTTAAACATAATTACTTTTAAAACGTATAAAATGACATAAAATAACCGACAAAAACGCTGTTTTCTTCCTTAAAACCTAAAAAATAACTTTATATAGTAATTATACTATAAAATTGTACTTTGGTAACAATAAAATAAAATCACTGACTACCACATCTTTGATATAAAATAAACATAAAAAGGGTTAAAATCGTCGTGTAAAGCGTCCATAATAAATACATGTTGCAGTATCACTAATTGCACTTACGTAGAAAATAACATCCTTTATCACTGAAAACATCTTTTAAGATACTTTCTTAATCACACACATAATAATCGCAGAATATCTATAAAAGAACAATGGTCTATCGCTATGCATTTATATATAATCGTTGAATTTCTTTGCATTATAATATCTAAAATATCATGAAAGGTTAACTATATACATACGCAGGGAAATTTGGAGCATAAAATGTTCATAGAATGGACACAGTCTTTCGCTATATACTCTATACATTCGCGCCAAACTTTTGTATTTCAAAGCAATTTGAAACGCCGCCGGAGATACCTCTAACGCGCGTGCGCACAAAGTGCTTCACTTCTAATCACATTTTGATAACACTCGAAAATCACTATAATATAGCGAGATTGCTAAATTAGCGTTCCACACCCCTATAAACTCACTTCGCTCGGAATTTATTTTAAGTAATATTTTAATATTTTCCCCCTGATTTCACCAGGAACCTTAGCAAGATCCAATTGGTTTTACAATAGGGCCTATATAGTAAAACATACTTTAATTTTCATATTAATCCGAGATTTCTTGATCAAAATATCATAAAAAATAACAACAATTTCGCCCTCGCTTCACTTGGGAATTATTTTACGTAATATATTCGTCTTTTATCCCCTGATTTTTACCAGGAAACTTAGCAAGATCCAATTGATTTTACAATATATAGTAAAACGTGCTTTAATTGTCAAATTATTCAGAGCTTAAAAGGCCAAAAAATACCAAAAGATTTCACCCTCGCTTCGCTCGGGATTTATTTTGTATAATAACTTCGTCTTTCCCCCTTATTTTCACCAGGAAACGTAGCAAAATGCAATTGATTTACAATATATAATAAAACGTACTTTAATTTTCATATTATTCTACTAAGCTTTCTTGATCAAAATGTCATAAAAATAGCAAAACAAATGTTCCTGGCTTCGGTCGGCCTTTATTTTACGCAATTCCTTCGTCTTTTCAACAAACTTCAAAGTTGTATGGTGTTTTTAGAAATTTTGCGCTCCGAAAAACCCTAATTTCAAAGTTTGATCCAATTATTGCATTATCGTTTAACAGCCGAGCTATCTTGACCATAATTGTAATATGCAAATGGAAATTTTAACCCCCCCCGGTCAAAAAGGAGTTCCGAAGTGCCTGGTTCCAGTTCCTATTCCACTACAATTTATATTCCACTAGATAACCTTTCCCTAGGGTTACCAGATCCACTAGTTCAAGAATCCGAACTTTTAACTATACAAAATTCTACCATATTATAATGTCGCACACACACAGGCTACAAAAAGGCATGTTCGTAAATCCCGGGGGGACGGGGGGTACACGTCCCCCCCAATATTTTCAAATTTAAATATAAAAATGATAATTCAAATCTCATGAAATTTAAGTTTATGGTCACAAAACAAAAAAATTTCGCCCTCGCTTCGCTCGGACTTATTTTTCCCAATACATTTTAATATGTTTCCCATTTTGCTACTTTAAAAGCTATGTAATAGGTTTGGGAAGTCCTGGATTTCAATGGATATAAAGTTCCTATGATGTAGGAGTAATGTTTATTGCATGCTCATATTTTCGCTTTTATTTATTAGGTTTTAAATTCCACCCGCAGGGATATAGATTACATTTTTGGGGTTCTAACCCAGCCATTGGTAAAAGAAAAAGGAAGAAAAGTGAAAAAGATGACGGAAGTACTATGAAATTTCCAAAACAATTGAAGCATAAAAGTGGCATTATACACGAAATTTTTCAAACATTTCGTATTTTCGTTGCACTCGGGCTTAATTAAATGATGAGAAAAATTCAAAAAATTCCTCTGTAACAAAGTCATATTGAAGGCCTTATTATGTCCGTCCCCCCCCCAAAGAAAATGACGGATTTACGCCAATGCAAAAAGGTTTTACTGACAAAGTGGTTAAGTGACCTAGTGAAATGTAAAAAAGGAGTGTACATGAACAGTGGAATATACACGATTTCTCAAAGGGTGTGGGATCGATCCAAGAAAAGTAGAGAAATTAATGAACAAAAATTGCCCGAGGGAAACAAGTGAGCACATGTTTACTCTTCATGGTGAAAACATACAATTTTAAGGCGATTTTTTTTATATAAGAACGACACATGAAAAGTTTACAAATTTGCACATGAAAATAAAATTGCCTCAGAGGAGGGACCAGTGCGAACAATTTTATATTTTAGTGGAAAATAATCTGTCTTAAAGCGATGTTCACGGAAATTGATTGACCAGAAAATTTCCGAAAATATAAACAAAAATTTTTGTGGCATTTTTCAATTTTTTTTTTTTTTACTTTTTCCCTCTTTCCTCTTAATTTTTCCCCTTGGAGGAGAAGGGGTTTGAACCCTAAGAACCAGGAGCGGCTCCAGCCAGCGCTGACGGGGGGGGGGGGGGGCT
>JAQFYR010001297.1:0-10354 GCA_034694985.1 Campodea silvestrii
AGGATTTTTTCATACAGTCGTTCAATTTTCTCGTGTTATCTAACGATGAAATTGAATTTGGTGCAATGATTTTCATCCACTAAATACAGTGTATTCGCTTTTCAAAATATCAATGACAATTAAACGAAAAAATTACCTTTACTAGCTTCATCGTTGATGTGTTCAGCTGGTTATTATCTATTGTATTCAGTATTAGATTAAATAGATCTCTTAATTGTGAAAACAAATAAGCAGAAAAAATAATGGTGATTGTAATGAAAAATTCAATTAAATAAAATTATATTTCGTGTTGTTTCACAAAATGATAAATTTAATGAGTAATACATTGACAATGTAGTATATTTTTTACGGTGACTGAATACTGAAAAACCGTCTGGCGGATCAAAAAAATAATAATAAACGGTATAATTGAACTGATGTTAAAATCCAGGTCGACAAGGTTCGTCACAATACTGAATTACACGAATGGTTTAAAACTGAAACCAATTCAAACAAATTCAGTTCAACACAATTTATTTTAATTACTTCACATTTTTCTTTTCCAAACCACACCTTCTAATTATCCCAGCATACTTTTTCACCTTCACACAATTCCTAAAACTCTAAACACTGGAATTATTCCGTCTATAGTACAGTATGTGTGTGTGCAATTTACTTCTGATGTTAGTTTTACTTTCACAAAGGTAGACTCCATTCAAATTCTCTTTGAATGCAGCAAAAACCTTTTTGTCTGGTCCCTTTCAAGTGAAAAGAGAATACGAATTGCTGTTTAATGGGAAATTACTGCCTTATTAGAGTACACAAAATCAAACATGCATTAAAACAAATGCTTCTTTCAAATTCAACTCTGAAGTCTGCTTAATTCAGGCACTGAAGGAAAATTAACTTGTGATTTGTTGAACAGGAATTTCGTTGCTTTAAGGCAATATAAAAAGTTTTGAGTAATGTTGAATTTTTAAGAAATAGCACACAGCTTGTTCAAAAATAGTCAAGAAATAACAAGTGGTTGGTTTTTAAAATACCCAAATTGAGCCAGTTCTAATGAAATACATTGAAAATAAACTTCTTTCTAATGTGCCCCTACTTTCTACGTTGTTTCAATGCCTTAGAACGTCTTCGAACGGCTTCTAAAAACTTATGTATTCTCTGAGTTATTTTTCTTCATTGGAACTAATTTTTTAAGTACGCTACATGTTTAACCATGTTATTTTTTTATTATTATAGTTCAGTATTTTCCTTTCGCGATGGTCAGTTCAGCGTAGCATGTATTTTGAACATATAAATCCTGTTAGATATAACACAAGCAAATAATGTATTAGATTTTTTAGAGTAGGAAATGTCTGGGAAACATGTGAATTGCACTCTCACATGCACTCTCACATGCAAACGGTGGTGTGGTTATTTACAGACTGGAAAGTCCATGTATATATTCAACAAAACAAGTATGCTTGTGCTTCCATTTTTGTGCTGGACTTTATATTTTGGTATGATATATTCTCAATAGACTTAACTTATAAACAGAGAACAATTTGTATACTCGAATGTCATTAGAATGGTAATGAATTTCAGTACTAATTTGCTGTTTTTTTTCTCTGCATTTTCCTTTTTTATGTAGGAATCGCAAGTCTTGGGTTATACTTTATTTTTAACAAATCCAACGTTCGCTGAATTTGATGAAACTAAATGAACCAAAAAAACATAATAGTGATAGGGAAAATAACTTATCGCAAATTTCGACTGTTGTATTTAAAATTTTCTCGTCACTGTTATAAAAAGGTCTAACTTTTTTTTATATAACTTACCAAGAAGGCAATCAACTATGTATTTTAAAAAAAAAACAGTAAATTTACGTATAAGGACCACAAGTTTTGTAATTATGCTACCGATAACTGCAGCAAAACTATGGACAAAAAACATTCTGTCCATGAAAATCTTCATTTACTGGCATTACTGCAACACGTAATGTATTTTTATCATTTTTCACCCCATAAAACCTCTACAACAAAATACATAATCCTTCCAGACATTCTGGTGTCTAGAGAGAAATACATAGCGAGATTGGAGTTCAAAATAAGTCAATATTTCAGCGATTTGTGTACACACACACTGTCCGCAAATATACTATACGGACACGCACAAAGCGTAACAGTATAAACAAGTAATTTCTAGCGTAACTCTTAGGGATATTACGTCAGGTTATGCTTAACATTACTGGTTATGAAGATTTCATATGAAAATAAGTGAAATTGAATTTAGTTTGAAATCAAATGTCGCAGTATTTTGTTATTTTAAATATATTGACCCGAAAAACAAAATCAGCGCTTTGGATGTATACATAAAAAGAAACACCACGATTTTCTCTTTCGTGTTATGCGGGGAATTTTACGTAATTGTTCGAAGCAAAGTAATGGTGAAATGGGATTTTCATTTGAAGGTGAAAATCACTTTTGTAATTTTAATCTGTTACTATTTCCAGTATTCTCATGTTAAATGTACTGGAATTGAAAACTTGCAAATTCACACTAAACGGGTTTCCCAGAACTGAACATAAACTTGTTCAATAGATTATATTCCGTCTTAAATTAGTGAAGCATCAACTTTGTATTACCAAACCCGATAATTGATTTGTTTTACAAATTAAATTAAACGTAACGAAAGAATGGACAAGACAACGATGTTCTAGCAACGACTGTTATTGGCGATCTGACTGCATCTCGGTTCTGGTGGTTAAGACTCCGGATTGGTATGCCCCTGGTTCGATTTCCGGCACAGCTAGGAAACATTTTTGTGAGTGTGGTTTACCCAGCCTCATAAGGACAAGTGAGGAGTTATTTTCATAATGAATCCAAACTCTGAAACCAACAATAAAGGTTGAGGGATGTCATTATGCTGATCACATGTTTTTGTCCCCCTTCACCTATCTACCAGTATGGTTACATACCTAGCAGGAGGCAGACCATTTGGTAGACCCTAGTTCGCTTAGGACTGCCGCGGTCTCGAATGTTATTATTTTCTTGGTGATCTTACAGAATAATATAACGCTGGCATAAATATTTAATGCTGGAAATTTATTATGAGTAATGAAATCTCAGCGGAGAAAACACACCCACAAAAACGTATCGGAGTTTTTCAAAGGAAATAATTTATTATCAGGCGACACGTTTCTTTTTTCATTTCAGAAAAGCACTTCTATCGGGCAATTTTTTTACACGAAATAGAACAGAGTTTTCAAAAAGGAATTTGAGGGGTAGCGAAACAAGTGCTTGTTTAAATGTTTATGAAAGGTTTCTTTTTTTCTCTCCTAAGGACTACTTTCCACGGTGAGGAACCCTGTCCCATATACGACTCATCTTTCATAACTGTCCAAGAATTCTGATAAAGTTAGTGAATTTTTTTCCATATTTGAAGAACTCCTCTCGGTATTGAAGAGCGTTGAATCAAATAATTATAAATTCGAATTTAAATATCGAATGTGCTTTTACCCCTTAATTAATTAATACAGCGATATAACACATTAGAAATATTTAGGTCCCAGGTGGGGCTGGAACCCACGACTTTCAGCTAGCATGACTGCTGCTGTTTCTGTGGTACATGACTGCTCCTATTGCATATGACTGCTGGGTTCGTGCCCCACCCGGGATCCAAATTTTTCTTATGTGTTATATCGCTGTATTAAGTAAAGGGGTGAAAGCACAATCGATGTTTAATTAAATATTGTCCCCCTTGGTTCAATTAAAATTATAAATTTTAGTATGCCTGATTAGTATTACAGATTACTTCCCATACCCATATTCCATACATGTAAGTGACAAATCGACAGTATAGTCCCTTGAGGGGCTAACAGATACTATTAATTTGCTGAACTTTCTATTCATCTAAAATTCAGTATATATAAATTATCAAATAAAAAAAACTTTCTGATTTCCTTTAACTCTCTTCCACAGCCGTATCCAAGTTGATGAATTTGCAAAATATTTATATTTTATTGATTAAAAGGAAGAGAAATTTGAAAACAGAAATTTCACTCAGCGGCATGAGTTCTAACACACTTCCTTTTTCAATACATGTTATAAAAAATTATTAATTTTCCACCGCAAGTGTCAAAATTTGTATTCGGCGTGAACTGAAGTTCCCGATTTTTATGTTTTAGTTGTACTCAAATTACGAAGCCCATGGTGGAAAATTAATAACTTTAACAATATGTATTGAAACAGAATGTGTATTAGATCTCATGCCGCTGAGTGAAATACTTATCTTCCTTTTAAACAATAAAATAAAAATATTCTGTCTATTCTTCAGGTTACTACTGTGGATTGCGGAAAAGTGTTATTTACAGGTGAAATATTATATCAATCCGTGGCATAAGGGTTTGTGATTGAAACTTCATAAGAAGCATAGAAAGTTTCTCTATCCGAACCACTCAGTTTCCGAACCGTGCAGTCCATCCAACATTATCCGAGTCTGCATTATGTACGCCGGAATTAATTCACTTGACGCAAAGACCGACTTTGGCATGTCATATCAACATGATGGATGGTTTCGAGATACATTAAAAGAAATACGCAAGTTGATCCCAACAGTTGAAATGGGATGTTAATTATTTTTGTAGAAATAAAAATGAATTAATTTCGATTATATAAGAATTTCCATATTTCAATAATGAATCTGATTCAAGTCATTATGACAAAAATATCCAATCTTATTTTAATGCATCTGTAAACATTTCTGAGAACAAGAATACTTCATAATTATGTGTTCATTTTCATGCTACATTTACATGAGCTCTTATTAAAAAGAGAAGTTAGTGCATTTTCATATTATGTTACTCTATTGTCCAGATATATACCAAATAACTTTATCATATCCATTATACCTGTATCAAGGTTATTACATACTGTAAGTAAACATGAATAAGAAACAAGTAACTGCTTGCACTTTCCTCAAATAACAACGAACCTACTTAATTTCCTCCATCATAAAACAGCATTCCTTACAACCTTAAATCTCTTCATAGATACATGTATATCTTCATTTTCTTTAAGTAATTTGCATCTCGAATGTTCCGACATTTTATTACTTAGGTAAATAAGACTGTCATAAACACTGCAATCTTCTCTGATACACCTTTCATTTACTTGTATGCTTTTGTGGAGACAATACAAGGACATTAAAAGTAGGGCTTGGAACTGCTGCATGGAGATATATATAGACTATAAACTTCAAAGGTATACTTCAAGTTTCTCCTCTAAAATGATGCAAAGTTTAAATAAACTTATGACAGTGACATGAATGAATTCTGATGTTGCAGTTTCTACACTTTTCTCATGTGCTGTGGGAATATGTTAGGAAAGAAGAATGGTTCAGAATGACGTAATTCGACAAGTATTCAGTTTTTTTTTATGAAAGTACGACAAAACTTTATTTTCGGTTGTTGTGGTTTTTGTTGCAAATTATAAAGTTTTCATGGAATTAATATTTGTGAAAATTTGCTAGTTTCTGACGTAGGCTACGTGTGACATTCTAATGATTTGTGTCAAAGGTTTCAGTAATGCTGCATCTAAAATACGTGAAATTTAAATTTGTTATCTACATTAAATCAGAAACAAGAACTTATGTGCCTACGAAAAAACCTGAAAGCTGTAAATATCACAAATTATTTAAAAAATATTCCACAAATTTCAAAGGCTAACATTAAATAATTACAAACAATACGCAATAATATCTAAGTTATCTGACCTGTTGAGACCTTCCTATCACGTCGATTTAATCGAAAGGTTAAAAATTGGGGTAATATGCATAATATGCAGAAAAAGAGGTTTCAACAGTTAGGATATGGTAATTTTCTTTCCGTGCCTATACACACTTTGGTTTTCTTCAACTGTTTGACCAGTTTCATTCACTGATGGTTCTTTGAAAATGAAGATTTCAAAAATAAACGCATACAACGTCTTTGTTCAGTGTACTTCAAAATCAGTCCTTTATAACTCTTCTTACTTCAAGTATCGAGATGTATCATTCTACTGTGGCTGACGAAAAAGACCATAATAGCTACAGTATTCAGCAGCCCTTGTCTTCCGTTTGCCAACTTAGATATGGATCTACAATTAAAATATTTGCATCACCGGAAACTGTAATGTTTTCTTGGAGTTTTTACACCACCAATTTGTCATACAAGGCACTATTTATGATTGCCGGTCAGATCTTTACTATCTTTTCTTTATCGCAAGAGTAAAACATTACTTTTTTACGATCATGGCGTTCATGAAAGCAGCACTCTTTGAAAACAGACATTAGGCTCTTATCATTTCCTGAAAGGAGTAACATATTTTGTTTAGTGGAGGAGCTTTTTCCGGTCGAGATGTTGTTGGGACTGTAATGTTAAAAGCAACAGCATTTTCTTTTTTGAATAAATATATTGTAAGAAGAGAACAATGCTTCTGCAAATACCTGTCTGTATAACACATTACTGTAGACCAGTCTTACACACCACACTTAAATATTTTTTATATACTCATCATATTAAAATGGAGAAGTCAGAATTTTAAGGACTGTTTCTGTTTTATTTTCGAAAAGCAAGGAATGATTACGGAACTTCAGGTCGACGTTTTTGATATAATTCTATACTCTGACTTCTAGCATTATCATTGAATACGCCACCACGCGATTAACGCCACCTAGGAAGATTTTGCTGAAGTAAGTTGAAGTTCGTACGCAACAGAGAACAAAAACGTTGTACTTCAAGAATGGTTACATATTCAATGGCATTATCCAATTGTATAATTGGGTACGAAAAAATAATTGTAGAATAGAAAAGTGATTGACCAATAGTGAGTGAGAATGCCAAACTAGAAGTTGAAATCTTCACAAAAACTTCGGTCTGAAGGTACCGTACGTGTTATTAAGCACAAAAACATCACAAGTTTTCTCTAGTGCCCAGTAGTCGACACAATAAATTCTTCTTCCAAAGCAAGTATAATCTCTATAAATTCCATATAACTCTCAGACATGTAATTTCCAACTTACCAGAAAAGAAAACCCATAATAATTAAAACTCGGAAACGAAGATAAAAAACAGTACTTTATAACTCACTGATAATAAACTTCTCTAAAGTAAGTTAGTTAATTAAGACCATAACTTATACAAATTCCATAATCCTACTCCAGGTATTAAATCATTCCTTAAATTCGAAAACAATTCATAAAACGTAATATGAACAATAATCTCCCAGAATCCACGTCCTCTCCATATTTTACCAATGATATAAAACTCCATTATTACTATTACAACCTGTATGTCATAGAAAGATAATTTAGATTCCATTTTTCCAACAGAAGACGACTTTCAGGAGGAAGAGAGGAGAAGGGGGAGGGGGGGGAGGAAAATTTAATGAAAAGAGGAAGTTTTCTCTTTTCCATTTTCCCGCTTTTTGACTACAACTTAGGCGATAATGACAAGCCAATTTACAGCCCTGCCGACGGTTTCCGTAAACTCATCTTGATTTACTATTCCCTGATAGCTTTAGAAGGAAGGAACACAAAAACGAATTGTTACCCAAGGGCCAAAATAGACGAGGATTCTGTGCTGACAAACAGGAAACTTTCCTTTCCCTCAACTAGGATATTTTTCCATTACGCTCTGCTCTTAAATCTACATAGGAACCCAAGGACAATTAAGACTCCAAATTCATGATTGTAGTCATATCAACAAATTCTACTTCACTTAAGTTACAAGTTAATGTAGAAGAAGAGTTCCCACAGGAGACGTTCTCTTGGTTTACTCAGATGCTTTGACAGCACAACTACGATGCTGGTAAAGAAGAGGTGGTTTTTGGAAAGGTTTCAGCTACGGTTGGATCAGAACATGAATTGATATTAAGAATGTATTTATTGGTTTCCTTTTTGATTAATCTATTTTATTGGGGAGGGGGGAGCGTAATTAAAATTTATTTTGAATAAATAAATGTTCATAGATTTTTTCCAAACATAATTTATTTAGTGTTAAAAAAAATTATTTTTGTATGATGAGCTTGCTGTCAATTTTGTAGAAATTTTGTTTTATACAACATTAAAATAAAAAATATTTAATAAATTATGCTGTGATGTAGAACACCCACCATTTCAAGTTACATGGTGAACAACACTACATCTTCAGTATTCATGTTCCGGTTAGGGTAACTTTCTGTGAGTTGTAGTCAAAATTAACACTACATGGATCCATAATATCAATCAGAACTTCACAAAATCATTTAATCATACTGGAAAGCAGTTTTCAAAAGTTTAATGAAAACACTGACAAATTCGAAATTTAATATTATAAGCTCTGACAATGGATAAACCTAGTTGAAAAAATTACTTAGAATATCACTTAAACTTTGGAAGATTTATTTATATACATAAATGTGAAGTAAGTCATTTGTCAAGGCAACACAAACTGACAACAATACTCACTTATTTCAAAGGAAATATATAATACTCAGTAAACTCATATGAATTTAAGTTTTCAAACTAACATAAAACATAAATATATAAGTAATTTTAAAGCACAATCTTACAAAAACAAATACCACAAAAATTTCAATTTAAATGTATTATACACATCCCATGCATTTATTGAGAGTAATAAATCTGAGAACCAAACTTCCAATATAAGCAGAAAATACTGCAACATACCTGATCTTCCTACTCTACTTTTTTTGGTGCATTCCACATTTGGAATGCACAGTGTTGTTCTAAGTTGCACAAGTTTTGTACGAGTAGTTTAAGACTTTTCTTTGTGTACGAGCAACACAAAACATATATTCTTTCATAAAGTTTGAGGATTAACTTTTCTCTTAGAAAATAGAGCTTTCCCTTTAGAGATCGAACTTTCCACTCTTTTACTTTCGTGCTTGTTTCATTGTCTTCACAGAATACAATGGCAGAATTATTGCAGACAAAAGTTGCTTACAGCTTCACAAAAATTTGGTGGCTGCAGTAATTTAGAAGATCTATTGACAAGGAATATTAAGAGGTGTTCTGACCCCTTTTTAATTTTCTCTTCTGACAATCGAAAATCCATTTGGCAACGTTGTTCTGGTGGAACAATGCAAATAATTCACTTACATTTTGATTATTTGTGTTTTTGTTATTTTGAGAATATATTGGAGTTTTCGATATTCGCCAAAGATTTTGATAATTTAATTGACGATCTTTGGGTACTGTAGTTTCGGAATCAAGATAGTCTGATAGTTCCACTTCGAGAATCTTGAATCTGTATTATTGTTGAACATGAAATGCGAAATTATGTTATCCACGTAAATATTCGACAAAGTGAATGAGAGTGTGACTTTTTTTAGTTGTAGTATGAATGAAAAAAAGGAATTCTGAATCAGAGATACAGATTTAGTTCCGATATATTGACAGCCTTGATCTTGATATTGAGTCTAGATGTTATTACACTTCTCCTAGTTTTGATACCGAGTGATACAGTGCTGAGATCATCTCGCGCATCGTATACAATTATCTGCGAATAAAAATGTTAAGCTGTGAACGTAATAACTCATATTGCTAAATATACCAGAGAAATAATACATAATCGTTCTATAGTTTCTGATCATATATGCATGGATTCTTTTCACCGCAAATAAATATCGTGATGCCTGCTATTTTTCATATGTATTTCTACTTTACTTTAATTCCATAATTGGAATGAAAGTAATACCGTTACCACGGCACTTCATTTCACACTGCATTCATCGATTTACAACTGGTGTAATCCAGAATCTACCAAATAGCTACGCCAGATGTTACCGACTCAATAGAAGCTCCACCACTCCAAGAAAATCAAAGAACTTCTGCTAGTCTTACGTGGCTCATATTATATATATATATATATATATATATATATATATATATATATATATAAATAAATATGAATTTGTAAGAATATGATTTTGACATGTAGCCCATACATTTGTACGGTTACATATATTCTAATAAAACTCTGAAATAATATAATATAGCACTGACAAAGTGAGTGACTAATGGGGCCCCTATAAATATGCCCGCCTGAATAATGGTATCCTGTTATTTGTCATATAAATGATAATTGTATCATTTTCTTTGAAAATTCCGAAGTGCTTTCCGAAATCTTGATCTGACGTATACACGATAATAAAATATAGAAGAAGTTACTTTTAATTTCATCAGTACTAACTTCATTCGGGGCCGCGCTTAAACGTAACATAGAGATATATCATCAGCAATTGAAATATATTTTCCCTGCGCAGGGGGCCCCTGTTGAAGTCAGATGCTTAAAATATTAAAAATATTATCAGATGTTTATCACATTTTATAAGTTGCCTTACAAAGTTAG
>JAQFYR010001298.1:0-10353 GCA_034694985.1 Campodea silvestrii
AGTATACTTGACACAGCAAACCGACATCACAGACTGATGACCAGTATACATGACAGTAATGTGAATCCAGTGTGTGTTTTGTCAATTCGTCTCAGTTTGAGTGAGGTGTTTGTATTTTTTTTTTCCAGTCTGTACTAAGCATTCTTTTTCAAAAAAAAATATCGTCAGTTTGAGAATGCGACATGTCACGGGTTTTAGTCTGTGGAAAGCAAAAAAAAGTCCTTAGGGACTGTGCACAATCCACGTGGACAGTTTAAGGGGGGGAGGGGGGTAATACTTTGTCCACATCTGTCCACAACAGGGGGTGGGGGAGGTTTCCAAATGTCCATGTGGACTGATCGAGTACATATCAGAGCTGATTGAAAAATATATTTGTGAATTGCAATAATATTTTCATGTCATCTATTCGAGAAATTGAAAAAAAAATTGCGTTGCAACGCTGATTTTGCTTATTTAGGGGGGGTCTTCCATCAACTGTCCACGTAATTTTTAGGGAGGGGGGTAGTGGATTGTCCACATGAGTCCACAAGAGGGAGGGAGGGTGTCAAAAAGTTCCAAAAATGTGTCCACGTGGATTATGCACGGTCCCTTATGGTAGTACTAAACGTGTTAAACCGCGGTGGCATGCTACAGCTTTCCGTGCGGAATATTTCAGACGCAGGTGACAGTAGTTCCCTAGGGAGCTGAACCCTGAATTACTCTAGCCTTCAGTATGTAAAAATTCACTTACTGTATATGTAAAAGTAAATAGATTAGTAAGGTAAAAATTAAACTGGATAACAAGGCCGTATATAGGGGGGAGGGGGTTGTATAATTATATCGAAAAATCTAAACTAAAGATCTGAAGTGAACATAAGCGGAATAGCATGCACTTGGAAGACTATTTAGCCAGGAAGAATACATAAACTGAAGCGTACATAAAATAATGGAAAGCATAATTTATGGAGGAATGCCTAATTGAAAGTTCCTAACGGCTCCTATTCTTATTTGTGAATAACGATTTGTCCAAAGAATAACATATTTTAAAATTCAACCATAATATCGTAACCTAAAACTGTAGTACCTTTATTATAAGAAATTACTGAATGTATCTCTCTGGCAGAATACCCGTGTTCAGAGTTCCTTGTGATATAGAACTTATATTTTGTTCTAAATAATTATTAATCTGGAATTAACATGAAATTAAGTTCCACCAGTAATGAAATCATGTTTCTGGATAATCCTTCTAATGATTTAAGTATACATAAAACAAAGTTCATCGATTTCTAATTTTCTATACTGCAACAGCGCGCAAATATTTTCTGTATGGTGTTGTCAATGTTTGAAAAATCTAACACAATGTGTTTTTGGTATATCTGAAATTTCACATATTTGATCTTAAATTTTATATGATATTGCAACAGATTTTTAAGGTTTCATCTTTGATAAAATATAATATGGATTCGAAAGTATTTTCAGAATTAACAGAGCAGGGTTATCGGTTATCCCAAACTCAGCTAGTGGTAGATTATGTAATCCCGAAAGATCTGTAACGGGAATTGCTAAATTGAAGGGAGTTTTAAACTGAATCTCCTTTAGGAAAAAATATAAACTCTCTGAATGTATAAGTGTAACACTTGTTGGAATAAAGCCATTTTGATAACAAGTTACTATTTCTCTTTCTTGAATTTTCTTATTGGGGTAATATGAGGTTTCCGTAAAACAAATTTCTTTAATATACTTCCTATAGTAACATTGTATTTAGAAATGTATGTGTTTTCACTATTATGGAAGTTTGGTAAATGTTTTCGAGTAATGCTAAAACAACAATGTGGATTTTAAAAAAAAAATATCATGCAGAAGTGGTGAGAACAATACCTCTTCCCTATATTTTTTTGACAAAAGTGGAATTTGGTGAATTTTCATGTTTGCCTTCCATAGTTAAGAAGGTTTTAAAATTATCTGGAATACCTTTCCCAAAGAAATATTTAAAATTATTGGATAAGCTGTTGTATAAAAGAAAGGTGGTGATATAGTTTTGGAGTTGCAACTTGTTTAAAATAACAATCGTTCTCTAAACTCCTGAACAGCAAAGATTTTGATATTTGCTGGAAAATTTGTGATACATTATATTATAATTTGCTTGAGTGTCTCAAATACCGAGATGCTCTATCTGTAGCTGTGTGCATTAATATGAGGAAAATGAAGAAGCGAGGTACATTCAGTGCCGTGGGATGGGATATGTACGTACATATCACTTTTGTACCAGTTACGTTGTTGGAAAGAAAGCTCCAATGACATTCAACCTCGCGCGGTATCTGTAGCATGCTGCAAGCCGTGCAGCTTTGCGAATGCTGCTTCTCCATTGCTTGCTATGGAAAGGTGCCAAATAAGACAATCGGATGTTTGACAGATTATATCTTGCAGTGAATTCATAGTGCAGTAGCATATCCAGTGTTGTTGGTAGAGGGGGTTGACCCCCTGTGACATTTTTTGAAAGATTGGGTCTTTTCAGGATTTTAAAATATCTAGTCAGTTTTAGAAACAAAATAAATTGTGTTTTGAAAATTCATCGAAACTGCTCAACTTGTGATAAAATTGCATGAAAATCGATGATAATTATAAATAAATACTTCAGTAGGCTGCTTAGATGACTCGCTGAATAAACATTTATGAACCAGTAAGCGTCATTAATGTTTTTTTCAAATCAATTCATGCACTTACGGAAAATTTGCAGTTCCCTGAGGGCATTCGTCACTGCTCTTCATGAATAAATTTCGTGTATTTTGATGAATTTCAAGACGCTTTAAGAGCATACAACAACCTGCATTTGACCATTTAGGCGCCTTAATGATATGTAGGTGTCTTAAGATCACGTAGTCGCCTGCTACATCGGCTACTTTACATGATCACCATTAAACTGGGTTGAGTTTTACATTAATGTAGATCCAGATTCTAATAAAGCGCTTTTCTGTATCGAGTTGATTCATTTTTACAGGTGAAACTCTTTTGTCTTTGTTCTTTACATTTTATTTCGATCAATTTACTGCAATGAAACGGCGTGGAGAACTTCGTATATCATTAATCATTATCTTCAGAAACTATCTGCTCATACAATAATTAATATTGTAGGAAATTGATTTGAAGTAAATTTTCCCTGTAAGTATTTGTTAATAATATTATAGTTTTATTGTTGGGCAACTAAAATTATTTGGTAAAATACGATATATAAATGTAAAGTCGTCGTTGTTACTACACCAAAAGCTTGAAGTAAAAGAAAACACGGGTTGAGCGCCTTTTTCCGTGAACTTGTGCGTCGGCACTCCAAAACCTGGCTACGCCACCGGTGTATACACACTATTGTAGCGGTTCCAACAGCGCGAGACTGGTACTCTATATTTATCCTATCTCTGTATCTTAATTATCTAAAATTTGAATGAATCTGTAATACAGAATGTTGTTTATTATCAACAAACGGATAGGGGTTACTTGGTGCCTCATGTAACGTAAAAGTTTGTGCATATTATACTAAAATGGAAGTTTGGTAAATGAAACTTGACGCTGCAACTCGATCATTTCCACGTTCTGCCTCTTGATAATTAAGATAATACTGATAATTAGATTATGACTTCCACAAGTATAAAAATTGAAGTTGTTCTGATGTTCGGCACCCCATGCTGACGAACTAGCATATAGCACATGCAACAGACGAATTATAAAACAGCTTCCGTCTGCTACATGTACTATGCAAGTTTGATGCTGTAATTTGTGTTGATCTTTAAAGAAATTTCGGACCCGAAGATGTGTTTGTAAGCACGAAACTGGTCGTCCAAGAAAGTATTCAATAAAGTATTGCAGAGAAGGCTAAAACGTGTGTATATTTTAATTATCGGAAAAAAAGTTCTTTTCAGACACACACGGTAGGATTTTATATATAATAGATGATTTGTGTATATTTTTATAAATTGTTTATCAAAGTCCTAAAATCTTCGAAAATCGGTAATTTACTAAAAAAAAGTATTGTGAAAAAAAAACTAAAGAAAACTAAGAAAAAAACTTATTTATTGCAATAAGGGGACCCAATACACAAAGCTCGCCTGCTGGTCACCTAATTTGTAGCTACGCCACTGAACCTGCTGGTGCGATGAACACTCCATCTCGAATTAAAGTTCAAAATTTATATTTTACACTACACTTGTGACCGTTGCCTATTTTCATGAACCCGTGTTCGCATATAGCACCAATTCAAGTTCTCCATTAAAAAAATTGACGAACTCGTAATGCCGTCATGTTAATTTGTGTCACACTTGGAAGAGAATGGATTGGGAAAGTAATTTGGAAACAACATTTCTGTCACAAAGCTACCATACTGCCTTTCTGCGTAAATAAATTAGTATCATTTAATGAAAGGTAATTGTATTGGTTCCATAGTCTCGTACATAGTCGCAATTATCTAACATTTCCATGATTCATCCGATATTTTCACATTTTTCTAGAATTTCCAATCATTAGCAATGTTCATGCAATATGGTAAGCCAATTCCTCATTATAAAATATTATTTGCAAGAACGAACAGATGTTTTCAGAACAGGATAAGAAAATAAATGGAAAACTGATGATGAAACAAATGTATTTTGACTAACGAGGTACTTATTGATAGTCATTATTATTTTCCCATTTCATCGACGTGGAACTATCAGAAGATTCTTTCTACCAACATCAAAGCCTACCATTCCAATCAAAGTAACACTTCAGGATCAGGTAAGGTATATCAGCACTTCTTTTCCTTATATATTTACGTTTTCCGTAATCAGTTCTTAAAAACTGGTCAGTCGTGTAGTTATACTTCACAATCTACTAGTACTATTTGTAATCAATTAGACTGTAGTAACACAATTAAGTACTCTCCCTACAGTCAATTGTATTTCGTATCTTCAACGTGCTAAATGAGTTTTCTAATTACGTTAAAACTACAACCAGCATATTTACAAAATTTAGCATTCCGTTAGAGATGGGTATTATCTAGATTTGTCTGTTGTTAGAATAATTAATTTCCTTCTCCTTCCTATTAATTTTTACTTTTATATTCTTTATATTTGTCGCGCAATTACCACCGCATAAAAAGTGACCTTAATTGCAGGAAATTAGCTATTTTAACAACAGCAAATCTTGATAATACCTAATCTTGATAATAACTATAGAATCGCGACTTTGACAACTTAACACTCTAATTCAAGTATGTAGGCTATTTAATTCATTTTGTAGCTAAATCTAAAAAAGCACTAAAACCTAGAACTAGGGAAAAAAAGAATCGGAGTTCCTATTTCTATCAAGAGATGGCCTGATTTGGTTGACATTTCTGTACAGAGATGGCGGGCTGATCAAATACGCTACACTGTTACGTATGAATGTAATAATATAACAAAAATCATTAATATACCACCATTATCACCACTGTTCAGATAATAATAATTAAAAATGTATTATCTGATAAGATTAGTCAAGCAGTAAAAATATTCTCAGGAGACTTCTGAATTTTTTACTATAATACCAATTTCACATATACGTGGTATTGACAGTATGTACAAAGCGATATTTTTACGATTGTTTATTCATATTATTTTACGATGTCAAATGTTTCCTAAAAATTGTCGTACGCTCTGTACTTTATGATAGTTTCAATATATTTCATGAGGAGCTTTGTGAAATCCATGGTAAGCATCCAAACTTACTCTGATCTTTAATAATGTCTTAAATAACGATCTTAAGAGAAATTTCGTGAAGGAGGCCCCTGAACTAGACCGAATCATATTTCGGAAGTAGAGAAATAAAACCATTTTACATCTTTCAAATCAATGGTTTATATATATATATATATATAATTATATATATATATATATTAGAGTAAATCTGAAACTTCTTTTAAAGGTTTATTTTTAACTACGACACTCGCGCAGTTTCATTTTCACTGGAATTACCACAAAATATAGCATTGTTTGAGTAGCGGGGAGTAGACTTCTGTTCACCATAATATTGTATACGGGGAAAACGCGTTTGCTCCAGAAAAGAAATATTATGCTGCTAATTGATTTAGTTTCCGTTTGCCATCTAAAAACACCAAAACCCGTATCTAACCAAGTATTTTTTTTAATACAAAAAATTGAAGAAAAATAGAGGTCCCCAATTTATTTTCGAATAATGAGGCAATTAAGCAAATAATTCTGAAAATGTGAACTTGTACTTTAAAAAAAAGAAAAAAAGTTTACGTAATAGTTATGTAACATACTTAATGACCATGTCCATAAGAGCCTATATACCCAACAAGATGGACACGGGGACCTACAGTTTAACCTTTAACGTGGGGTATGAATCAGAGAGACAACACGGTATAATGTGCCGTAGCGGTCAGAGTGCCGTAGTAACAATGAGCAGTAGCGGTAAAGGTGAAGGCATAGTGCTAGGTGCGGTTAACTCTAGCTGCAAGATTCGAACCAGGACGACTGGTCGCCTCTCACACTCCAGAGTCAAATAACGCACGTCGTAGCTAGCTGTGCCACTGTGCTCTGCCTCGACTGTTGAGGTAGCGGTCCATCCAGATAACCATTCACTGATGACTCACTCAACTGTTGTGTGCTCTGGATGAGACCATTGTTTGGTCCATTTTGTTGTATATATTAAAAGAAAGCAATTAGAATACCTTTAAGTGTACAATAGAAAAGAGATTGTATTATCACACATGAAGTGGATTACAAATTGTATTTTTTGTTGTATCAACAAGTACATGCAACTATGAAATTAAATGAAACATTTTATACCGTAATGAAAGTGTAGGTTGCAGCTTTTAATATTTGAATATATTTTAATACTTAATAAAATGTGATGTGTAGAAGTCAATGAGCTAGGTACTGTAGTTTGGAAAATGTCTGAATTACTACATGTTCCTTTCAAACATTTTTTTATGTTTCAACAAGAAACTAGATAAGATTTATTTTAAGGAGTATCAAAGGACTTGTGAATTAAATATTTATTACTTTGTAGTTTGTAAGTTTATTTTTGAAGTACAGTAAATGCATTTATGGTAGCAGACTATCTGAGTAATAATTTTGTATATTTGTTACTTTTCAGATGACTTCAATTGCAATGTGTGGGATTCAATGAAAGCAGAAAGAGCAGGTATGTCATGTTTGTTGATATTTATCTAAGAACGTGTTTGAAATTTTTTTTTTTCCTTGTTAGGTGTTCTGGCTGGACATGATAATCGAGTGAGTTGTCTTGGAGTTACAGAAGATGGTGTGGCTGTAGCTACAGGTTCTTGGGATTCCTTTCTCAAGATTTGGAATTAACCACAGTGACCCAGCATTCAACAGAATCACACATTTTATTACCAGCATTTTAATTCATAGTTGCATTATCATTACTACCAATATTGCTATTTATTTTCAAATTGTAGATCGGCAGAAAAGCAAATTTTGTTCCACCAAAATGTGAGGAAGTGGTGTTTTTTCGTACCGTATGTGCATTCATTCGTCTGTGTGTGCTGTGGGGGTCGTGTGCTGTGCTGTTGTGCGTGTGAAGACAAAAGACAACTTTTTTTTTCTTTCAAAGGTTTAAAAATAAACATTACTGGGACCATTGAGGATGAAATTCAACTAGTAAGGGGCTTTTTATGTGAGTGCGAATGGTATCTCTTGCATGTTGTCACTACGAATTCTCTTTTAATTCAACGATTGCTTATTGTACTTGCTGATCCATTTGGCAAATTGTTGACATTTGGGAAAGTAGAAATATGGAGAGGGAGGTTTTTTGTAATAAAAAAAACACAAACAAGACAAAAAATGACCAACAAGAGAAAATAAGGGCTCAGGTTTTTCTCCTCTCCTATCTGCTTTTCTAACTGACAACATTGACCACTTTGGCTGAAAATGATACAAAAGAAATGAAATAAAAATGCGCCGCCACTCCTACACTTCTTTCTTGTTAACATTTGGTGAAGGATCCTTGCAAAATACAATTTTATTTATAAACCAAAGAATTACAAATTCCTTTTTTGTTGTTGGAAATGGTGAAATAATGGAATTGTTTCTACAAAGGTTTTCACTTGGTTCAGAAAGAGAGAGAGAAAAAAATATTACTTTATTACTTTCTTTCATTCATCTTGATGCATTAAGGGAAGACAACTACAAAATTTCATTGAAAAGAAATTTATTTATTCATGAAACAGTTTATTAAAAAAAGAAATAATCAGTTTATTTTCCAGCACTGAAATATTTGAATGGTGAATGGTACATTGACAAAAAAAATGCTTTGAAAGAAGAACTTTAAGTGATGTACTTTATTGTCCATAATTCCTATCTTTTTATTAAGTATTTAAAAGGTGAAATTTGTAAACTATTTAAGTGAATGATATAACTTGTGAATACATACTACTGTAGAATAAATATTTCCAAATCAATATACATATATATATATATAATTTTTTAAGGATAATTCCAATACTAATGTGAGCATTTTGAAACTTTCTGAAAGCACATTTCTCAAGATGTTTAAGTATGCTTCTATTATAGCTTGAACAGGACAATATTCTGAAATAACAGATTTTGAAATTCCAGACTAAAGAAAGCTTTAGATTCCTTTAATTTGTATTTAACTGTAAAGAACTTGATTGTATTTGTTTGATAATGTGTGGCATTTGTAAAAGGCTTTGCTTTCTTGAGCATGTTTGAGCAGGATCTGTAGTATATATATATTTTAGGTTCCTTTTATTTTGTTGTGTAATATTTGTAGTAGTACAAAATGGTACCTTCTTGAATGTGGCTACAAGTTTCTCTGACATCATTTCTCACTATTTACTTTCATTTTGAATATAAAGATTTGAATTATCAATTTTAAAAGTCCTTTTCTTCATTTCATTTGTGTTAGCTTGGATGGAACGTAGAAAAGTTGTAAAAATGTGCTCAAATTTTGTTTTCATCTGTTGACATGTGAATCTGTGCATACAAGTACATACTGCCCTTAATAATGCAGAAATGTAAGAATGTCATGTACTGTTATTGTTTGTTTTATTATTATTTTTATTATTGCTAATATTTTGTTTGGTTTGGTCTTGCTATTTCTTTTCCTTGTCCATGTTCTAAAGCAAGATATGAGCAAATGACCTTTGGAATCAATGTCTTTTTTTAAATATAAGACCAGTTGAGAAAATTTTAATAAACTACCAAGCTTTCTCATATAATGACAGATTGAGGGTTGTTTGTTCCTATTCATATGAACATGTTACCTATTTTCCTGTAAGATTTTTTTTTTAAATAATAAGGTTTAGTTGTGAATGCTCAGTTTAGAAATTTGTTGAAAAATTAATGTTTTTAATTTGTGATTGGAATATGTTGCTAGAATAACCAATGAAATTATTTGAGTTAAGATTTGTAGACAATTTTGAAATGGACTAACCAAATTTAATTTGTGTTTCCATTTTGATTACATTTCTGAGGATGAGGAATGGTGGAGTTTTTACCATTTCTGTGGAAACAATACATTTACACTTCATTTTTCTTCATTTAGTTGGAAGTCTACCATGAATAATCATCAGAATTGGATATTAGTTAAGCTGTAGATTTAAATTAACAAAAAGATGCAGTCATCTGTGTTTGGGCAAAATGAAGAATTCAACTGATGAAAGTAAATTTGTACCAATTACAAACCAATTTTTATGCTATAAAATAATATGCTGTGGATCCATTAACATTTGAGAAGTAACTCCTCTGTTTTCCTTTCTTATATATTCAAAGTGAATGTTTTTACTTTTCAATGTGGAATGAAGTTTAGATGCTGTGGTATCTTGTAATTATTCCTCATATTTACAAGAATATGTGCAAATATACCAATGCGAGGTGTTTTTTTTCTTAAAGCTCCACCATTTGCTTTTTCTCTATTTTTTTAATATTAGAAGTAAAAGCACATTACTACTTTGTAATGTGAGCATATGCCCATATGGAAGCGTTAATATAAGTAATATGTATTCATCTTTATATCGGTGTTTAAGACCTGATGCCGTAAAACGTGTCAATGAAGGCATGTTGGTTTAACAGAAAATTACATCATAGGCTTAATTCAGAAGTACCAAAAATTAAATGTTATACAGCAGTCAAACTTCAGAAAATAAATATATATAGAGAGAGCAGAAGCAAAGTGGCCTGGCATTGAATGGCCATCTTCTGAATTCATAAATTCTGTTATTTTAATAGATTTTGCTGTTAATGCGACCACAGAACACCTTTAAACTGCCCTGCTTTTCGCTTAGAATTGCAATAAGGTATTTTTTGTGAACTTGAAAAACGTCATTTTAAAGATCGTTCATTCCAAGAATACTATATGGCA
>JAQFYR010001299.1:0-10353 GCA_034694985.1 Campodea silvestrii
CTGAATATGAAGATGTAGAATGGACGCAGCATTCTTTAATAGGTTGACAACAATCAACAAAGAAAAAATACAAGAAGTGTTGTTGGAAACTTCTATCCTTTCTCCGTTCCGTACTGAAAAAAGGACTGCTTGGCAATAGCTATTTAATTAAAATTAAAATTATGCATCACTCCTATATATAATTATTACCATTCCCTGTAGCCTTTTATTTTTCAACCAACTCGTTTCGCCCGTCACTTCCATAGGTATACAACTGTCTGGTACAACTAAATACGATTCTTTCCACTTAGAGAATCACAGGTTTTTTAACTGAACCTTACCTTTTTACATTTCAGAGTACAAATTTCACACATTTTTGTTTAACTTTCACAGTAATTTCCTCCCGAATATATAACAAAAAGTACCATGATTATTTTTCTAGGAATTTCTTAAATGTCGATTTCCTGAATTTTCCAAGATTCCCAAAATTCCCTGAACATTCCAGGTTCTCCAGATTTTCCAGACTGATATAAACATCCTGAATACTTCTTCTATCAACAATATTTCCATTAGATATTGGGTAAAGCTTCCATTTAACAAATACTATCAAATTATAATTATTGTAATTTATATTGAATCATCGTTTGACGAAATCGCGAATCCAGCAGCCGATTTCCTGAGAACAGGTCCCAGAAAAAATAGAAGTTCAGCAAGGCCAAGTTGACCGATGGCGCCAAAGCGTTTTTATACTATTTTCAAAACTTCGAAATTTTCTCTTTTTTTGCATTTTCCTAATAAATTTTCTCGCAATCGCGAATGGTAGTCATCCCTCGATACACGAATGCACGTCTAATTCTGCTGTATAATTTTTCAGATAATTATAATTTTACTCGGAGTGCGAACCCATAGATTTCTTTGTCCATTTTATTATAGTGATAAAATTGCTGGTTAGTTCTATATTATCTACTGCCTAAATGAACTAATAAGGGCTCTAAAATTTCACCAAAGATCACATCTCTCGGCAGAGACCTATTAGAGACCTGCAAAGGGCAGGGAACCCTGTAGGTAGTGTAGGATAGAGTAGGAAAAATACAAGTTTCTATAGGGTATGGTAGGGTACACTCGTCATAGGGTCTGGGTAGGGTAGGGTTTATTTTGTTTCTGTTCGAAATTTTTACTGCGCACTTTATCTTATATAAATATAACTTGTACAGTGATGACGGAACCTGATGGCATCTGCACTTTTAAAAATATATTTAAAACGACTCAGAAATTCTTCAGTGGTGGAACAAACATTAAAAAACTTTACAAAACTATCAATTATTGCGAAAAAATTCTCTTATTTTTTTGACAAGTTTTAAAATGTTATGGTGTGAAATAGGGTAGGGTGGTGTAGAGTTTTGGTGCAATAGGTCTTGGATAGGCTTTTGGTGCAATAGGGCTTGGGTAGGGTTTCAGTGCAAAAGTGCTTGGATAGGGTTTTGGTACAATATGGCTTGGGTAGGGTAGGATTTTTAAAATTAGCTTCCATAGGGCCTGGGTAGGGTAGGGTTTATATTCTTGTACTCATAACTCTAGTCCCCATCCATCAATACCTCCAGGATCCCTGCTCAACAATACATTATTATATGGGTCACTTTATACTTCATGTGAGGAATTCTTTCACTCCTGCCCTGCGACCTGCTCAGTCCTGTACTGATTTCAAATTTTATATAATTATGGTAAGCTACCTTTATAATCTACTGAACTAGCACTCTTATTATGAGTACATGTTGGAATCATTCTACTAATTCTGCTGTTGATTTTACTTACAGCATATAAGTTTTGAGCATGTGCATTGGCTACTGCAGCAACAGTAGCTGCTCCTGCATTTCCTCCAGTAACTGCATCAACTATTTGCGCCCATCGTAAACGATCTTCAAGTGTGACATGGTAATTATTTCCTTGACCTTTACTAACATAATTATAGGATGCAGGACTCATTGTCGCTCTACCAGCCAGAAGTTCTGATTTCTGCTGTTCACGTTTCCATCGACGGCTGTGAAAAAAAAGACCATCGGATGATGTCATGTGACAATAACAATAACGAAACACTTTCTATCAAAGAAAATGTTATGAGTGTATTAGAAACAGTTTAAGGCGGATTTCCATAACAACGTGTTCCTCTGCAAGGTGCAAGCGAGTAAAAATTCCTGCTAGCAACTAATTCTTAAAACCGCCGGTCTAAAACTACGTCCAATGTATTTCAGGAAATTTCTAACCAACTTTCAATTGTGAGCACGGATACCTTTTATTCCGTTCTATCGAAGTAAGCGTGAAACTTTGTTGAAATTACTATTTTTAATTTATTTATTCAAACAGTGACCCGTTTACCACAATACAGTTTAAATGCATTGTAACAATTTAAAATATTTGTTACAATGCATTTAAACTATATAAAATACTTGTAAATGAAATACACAAAGGAAGAAGGTATATTGAAATATATAATAGGAGGAAACAATAAAAAGAGATATTGAGGTAATCAATTAAATAAATATAAGTAATAGCTTCTTGTTGAAATTACCATTTAAGTGTGGGACAGCAGCATTTGAATATATGTGAAAATACTCACAAGCCGATAGTTACGTTCACACGCTGTAAATAAACACACTAATTTATGGAAATCCACCTTATACTAACTACACCAATAGGTTACAATAAATATCTATAATGCTATCACCTATCAGTATTATAGAATATAATTTATATAGGGTATTTGTTGAAATAACCAAACATGGTATTAGTGATCTTGCACATCGGCTTTTCACAGGGTTAATTATTTGTACTCTATCCGGCGATAAGGACAGTCCTACAATAGAACATAAGGTATACGATAACTTCTTGAATGAAAGTCAAATCATTATTTTTAACAAATCATTGGTCAACATGTTCTAAAAATTATGCACATCGGTTGGTTGTATTAACAAAGACTGTACAGAAAGAATAATGAAATTGTCCATAAAGGAAAAGTGTATTATCGTGTGCGAAATAATATAATTATAAAGAATACTGTATATCTCTATAATTATAATAAAACCCAATCAATTGTAAGAACTTATACAAAATTACTTATAACATCGACATATTGATACATCACGCATTGCCTAGAAAACATTCTACATCCCTGCGACACTGAGATAAAGTTGTGCAAATACGGGAGTACTTACAGTTTTATTGTTACAGTATTATTAATGCCACTTATAAGATTTAGTATACCTTGCATATTTGAGCAGCTATGACAGACTAGAGTTTGGAAAACCAATGTTGCCTATTTCTCCATATAATGTTATGATTTCAACAAACCAGCGGGTTTGAAAATAACACCACTCATCGATTCTATCTCGAATAAATTTAAATATAGTTATAACGAACTGACAATAGTATTAATAGCTTCACAAAAACCACTGAATTGTAGAGATAGCTCTACAATTCAGTGAGCAAAACTATTGATTCTACTAAATATACTACTACTTGACTTACCTCCACATGCACAAACATACAAGTGTAAGAACAATAATAACAACTGCTGTAATTGATGCTCCAAGTGCAACTCCAAGAACTTCACCATCAACTTCACATTGTGCACCATAGAAACTACCCTGGCAACTGAAAGAAAACATTGTTTATACAACATCAATTATTAAGGGGAATATTATTTTCTTACTGGCATGTTTTCTTTCCATCTTCAATTGAACATTCGCCTCTTCCATTACAATATTCAGATGCACATGCTTCACATGATCTTCCAGCTCTATCTTCCTCATTAGCATGTTTATCTGTATAACCAGGAGCACAGGTACAACGAAATGAACCGAAGGTATTTGTACATGTAGCATGAACATCACAATCATGAAGATCAGATCCACTACATTCATTCACATCTAGAAACAAAAAAATTGTATAAGAAACTTTCCTCAATTCTAAGTACCAGCTAGATATTAATTATACTCAAAATCATAATAGTTTTACTTCTGAGTAAAGGTAAAACTTGTTCTTAGAAACTTCAGATTATCACAACATTGTTATGATTTTTCAATTATCTATTTCAATAATTCAATCAGCGTGATTTGATAAAGCAAAAATTAACAAGGCAATTTTGGTTTTATGCTTCTTCTAACGAGAATTATTATTTCAAACTTGGGTGTGGAACGAAATATAATTATATTTTCCCAATTCCATATTGACCAAAATTTACAAGTATCAGCTGTCAGCTCTCGATTGACAATATATCGTAAGTTTCAAACGTCACACCAGATATTCACGTTTAATGTGCATGTTATTGCTTCCTGACTCAAATAAATTGTGGCATAATTATTTTGCCTTATATTGTGTTTTTGTGCTTTCTTTCCTTTTTAAGATTTTGTTCTTCCATGGCCATCGATTTTAAATTCGTTGTGCTCATTGAACTGTTGTGGGATTGTAAAAGATAGAAATCTTCATCACGAACTTAAAAATATAGCATAAAAGCTCAATACGGTATTTCTTAATTTTATCTCAAGAAGTTAGAGGCTAAAATTTAATACGAATTTGAATGTTCTTTTTTTCTTCGTAATATGTATTTTTTGTAATTCAATTCTCCATTCAATAAGCTTACGCTTGTATAAAAAAACAGCACGCAATACTTTGTTCACATTTATTATTCGTGATGATGAAATAGGTCCCTACATTGAATAACCTTGCGTCCCTACAATCATTAAAACAGTCCAATATATAATATGTATATATATATATATATTATATAGGCACAAGAAAATGATTTTGGATTTCATAATATTGCAATGTATATTAGATAAATAAAAATCGCCTTTCGTGGATGTGTCATTTCTTTAATATTCGTCAGTTAAAACTTTGCAGTATAAAACTAACAAATTAAAAAGCTTTAGCATTTTCCCTTAACACATGAATAATATTTATGTTCGTAATTTTATTTCGTCATTTTGGTATTTCAATACAGTAATATGGAGGAACTTTTTTTAAATGTTCAATTCGAATATATTTTTCCAATGATGGGAAGTTGCATCTTTCAGATCAGATCAGCACCCCAAAAATAATTCTTTAAGCGCGATAAATCCTTCTTCGGGGTCAGTTTAGGTCATAAGAAGTACGCGTAAAAATTTTGTAAGTCCGCTTTTCCTAAAATTTCGTAGAAAGTACACGAATGTGTAGACCTTATTCAAAATTGTTTTTAAGTTTTCAAAAATATGCACTGTCGCCATATTTATTGCCATTATGGGTATGGAAAACTATAAAGGTAAGGCTGTTTATGTATAAGACTAAGAGTGTAACTAAATGTTATAAGTGATTAAATGTAGGTAAACTTTGTAACTATGGTGGTAGTGCACACTTTTTATGAAAGGAAAAATAATATTTAGTAAGGGCCATGTTCTTATACTTTCTACAAAATTAAACCAAAAATCGGAGATATAAAAAAATTTCATGTATTTCTAGGGAAATCGGAACTTTGAATTCATTTCAGGTGAACGGCATATGGATGTTGATCAAGGAGGTAGTTCCTACAATTTCCAGCATTCAAAATAAAAAAAAAACATATGATTGAACGCCTAAAAAGATTTCCTCGTTAAAACCATACTATCCTAGCGTGAAACACAACATAATTATTTTATTTTAATCTCAATGCAGAAATGAACTTATTCTACTTATATTTTTACTACAGAGAAAATACATAATATTAAACTATCATCGAAATTAAACAACATGCAACTGGAATATTGTTTTATTTAAAATATTCTTTATTTATTTTTTTAAAATTTAATTTCCATCTTCCTTGGAAACAAAGTTACATTTTTTGTTTCAAAACTTCTTTTCTCAAAAATAAACAGAAAATATTTTATTTCTAAAAACGTAATCATCATGTTTTGATTTTTTATAATATCATTTATTATTTCTGATGATCTTTGCATTCTTTGAGTATAGTTGGGTCAATAGCTTTTCAAAGCTTTGGTGACCCTGCTTCCGAAACTGCGAATTACTTATTCGTAGAAAGCCTGATGTAGACTTCTCTTGCTGTCCTCGGGGGAGGGGGGGGGGTAGATACTGCGATATTAAAAAAAATTTAAAAAAAAAAAAAAACGGCGTGAAATATAACTGAAGACTAAGTAACATATACAACTAATACAAGGAGGATTTTAAAAAAAGTTATTATTGGACATGTGTATACCAAGAGCATCGGAACTAGGAAGTACATGCATGTTCGTATATATAAAAAAGTTATTTCCTAACGGGGAGGTCAAGTTCCCTCCCTGTGCCCTCCGCTAATGCCACCCCTGTTGTGAAGCTTTCTTATATTTCAAAGCAGTTTTTTTAATTGATAAATACGATTATCATTAATCACAAGAGCAATTATTCAGATTCGAAAAAAAGTTTAATAACTCTCTGAAATATTCATTTCATTTGCTAGAAACATTACTGGATTGGTTCAAGTTTTCATTCGACCACCTTTTGTCTATGGCTATACCACACAATCGTCAATGTCAGGTATCACTTCGAATATTTGAGCTATAACATTTTATCAGAAGCGGAACAGTTCTGATTATGCATTTATCAGGTACGTATCAGTTCTGAAAATTATTTTCATAATGCAACACATATAGGAGTATTTTGCGTTTTAGAAACTTTCTAATTTCAATTAAACTTAAGTCAATATGAAATTATATTTAGATCATAATATATTTTCAATCTTTATAAGCGCAAAAAGACGGATTTTCCCAATAACAGATATTGACACCTGCATATTTGCTACAAATTACATCGAAAATATTAGAAACCATGAGCGTTCACAGTCCACCACCAGAGATTAGTGTAAGATCTCTGGCCACCACTATAATTTGTACTGGATTTTTACGAGTAAGAAAAAGTAAATTCCAAAAATTCAGTGAAATTATATGGGTATTGTATGGGGTGTATTGTATCGTATTGTATGGGGTGGAGAGCGTAAAATTTTCTTGTGTGTGTGTGGGGGGGGGGGGAGGCTGAAATTTGTGCTACGAATTGTTTATTGCTTAATAATCTATTTCTCAGTATTAACTACGACACTAAGGAATTACAGCAGCCCGTAATATAAATATGCTGCATATATCAGCAAGCTAAAATATTTCAAAAAGTTGGGGGAATAAAAACAAATAACAATAAAACTTACTCAATGAAGTGATTTTTGATTATCAATACTGGATGGGGTGGCAAGCAAATAATTATGAAGTTCTGAGGCTGAGCATATTTTTATTTGAATTAACAGTTTGGTGAAGCAAGAAGTAAATAAAACATTTTTTTGAATTACACTGATGTAATTTTAACGCCAGTAATAAAATATTATATTATTGTTTGTTGTAAAATAAAAATTACTGTCGAAGATACTGAAATCTGACCGAGTCCCTATTTTATAATATACGCAAGTTCTTAATACGATTTTGTGAATTAATATTAATGTTTTTCTCTTCATTTCTTGTTTATGTGTGTCACTTGTGAATAAGTGTGGGATTGTTTCCTATTTATTACATTACTCCTTTTCTGTATTGACCTACATTCATTTTCACACATAACTGTATACTATAGAAGAAGTTCGTACTATATTGCAAGTTCATGATTCTGACATCATCGAAAATATTCAATGGAAACAAGAATACGTGCTGTTCAGTATAATATCATTTATAAACCACGAGACGAATGGGAATGTGACGAGAGATCTCGTCGTTGATTAATTATTGTCATTTTTGTAATTCTGTGTATAGAATAACATATAAGTTTAAAAAAAAAAAACATTCTACCGAATAGACATTAATTTGATTTTTTTAAAAACATTTTGAAGTGCCCAACACAATTGACAGGACTTTGGGGAAAATATACTTTTTCTCGAGGTTATACTACGGTCTTTTTTTTTACCCCAACTGTGAAATCCATAACCATGACTGTATTAGAATGCTGTCGCTTTAACTCGTGTATTAATAAATTATTATTAAAATGTTTCTAGAGGCTACAATATTACTTTAGAAGTCGCACAATCTCGATGTGCAAATGAAATTGAACCGCACATATTTGCTCGTATTTGCTGTAGTGTATATTTAAAAACAACTTTTACAATCTAAAACCCGAGTGAGTTTGTCATAAAAAAAAAAGTGGTATCATGAAATATTATAAAACCAATATCAAAATTTGTGTAAAGAAGTAGTTATTGTTTAATATCATTTTTTGTACTACATGTATAGGTCGCTCAAGAGGTGACTGATAGCTATTGATAAACACTGATATATTTTCTTAATACTGCGATACGTGATGTATCATCTATGATCGTATGATGCCTTTATAAATTATTTTGATACCATTTCCTTACATTATCTCTTTTCAAATTATTTATTTGAATGAAAGTCATGGGAGCGGCGTAAAAATTCCCCATCTACTGTACCAACCTGCGATCAACACTCTTTCTTCCCAACTCTTGGCAGAGGCAGAGTATATAGGAAGGAAGAGAAAAATGCACTAACAGTACAGCGTATATAGCAAACACAATCAGGAGTTCTACCATTCTTGTATTCTACGATATGTATATATAAATATATCTAGAACAGCCCTATAACCTTAGTATTCTAACTCATATTTTTCTTTTTTGTCACGTAATATCTATCAATAAAATGGATACCTCTCAATCAGTCAGTTTAGTTTAATATCCGATTATATAATTATATCGTGCGGAAGTTGTATTATAGTTATAGAAAGTATGAGGTTTAATACATAGTAATTATGCGCTGAACTTAACAGCAGTATAAATAAATTATCATCTCTACAATCCATATCATTTAAAGTGAAACTGCACATAAATAGTATGTTGAATGTGGAAACAGATTGTTCGTAACATTTTTGAAAACCCGCTCTCGACGTCTCGAGATGTGATTACTCAGTGAATGGCTAAGCATTTTTGTGATTAGTTATTTAGTTAATTAGTGATTGATTGCAGTGGCGTACCCAGGATCTGCTCATGGGAGGGGTTCAAAGTTCAAAGTATACTATAAAATTGTAATAATCGTTGTGATGCAAGAAATTTTGCATATTACGTTTTATGACCGAAGTAACACAAAACATAGTTGTCATTACTCATAAGTCGTTTTTTATATATATTTACAAGCATTCAAGAGAGTTTGTGGGAATCCAATCGTTGGTTTTAAGGTTGTATTGTATGGAATTAAGGGAGAAATTTGTCAAAATTCACTGTTTTAAATGGGATTTTGAAGGTACGAAAATCAGTAAAATCTTCTTGTTTTAGTTCCCTTTTCCATATTTATTCGATTCCGGTGGAGAGAGAGGGACTGAATCCCTGCTAGATATGAATATTTGAAATGACGAAGATTTTTTCCTATAGTTCATCAATATAATACCATTGACGCTTACTTGGAAAATACTCTATAAATGACTAATCCAAAATCATTAAGGGTTTCCTTATTTGCTGCGTTTCTTTGTTACATACGTTTTGAGGCGACAGAAGGTCAAACTTTACTGATTATTATAAGCGCAAATTTTCATCTATATGTCCTGTGAAACCAAGAGATATAATATGCCCGAAAGAAGTGAGGGCGAAAATTTTACATTCTTAGCTCAAAATGTGCATAATTATGAAATGAATAAATTGTTTCTTCACAGGAGCTTTCTGACCCCGCCCCCCAACGCACCGTCAGTACGCCACTGATTGGTTGAATCCTAAAGAACAGAGTTTTCAGGCTTAAATTTATCAAATATGAGTTAAATTATTTGGAGAAATGTCACAAATATGTTCTTATACCATAGGTCTTTATAAGTTATATCAGGAGTGATCACGACTGGTTACAATGTTACGTTGATCTTTCCTGTAACCAAAAATGCTATTTATAAGCGATTTTCATTTAATATAATACAGTGATAATATATTCTGGTATGAATTATTATTCCAATCCAATCTATCTAATCTTTACGGAATCAGCGATGCTTCTAAAATTAATTTTAAATAAATTAAATTTTTCTTATTCGTTGTCGGTATAAATTAATTGGTCATAAAATAAATTTAATATGTGCACCCAATCATAATTTTAATTAATTATTGCCATAACCCTGTAAATAGGGAATATGTTATCTTTATACCTTTTTCATCGAAATTACGAAATACGAAAGTCAAGATAGTTTATGATTAGTTGTATATTAATAATAAAATCATAGTAACGACTACATAATTGTATTTAGTAATGTTTCTGTTCAATTAAAACATTAATATTGGAATTCAATATACATTTATGGTTATTTTTCACATTTACTGCTATTCTGTGTGATTGTAATGAATAAGGCGTAATTTTTTTG
>JAQFYR010001300.1:0-10351 GCA_034694985.1 Campodea silvestrii
ACACGACGAAGTCACTGTCAGCCAAGTGTAGAAATTTTCTTCTTTTCCGTAAGCACCCCAAATCAATATTGTTTTTGATTTTTTTGAAGAAAAGCATTTTTTTCAACCCTGGTTCGGGTTATTAAATAATTTGGCGATTCAGCTAATATGATGACAAGTTCTAGTTCTATGAGCTGATGTTTATAACTTTGAAATCTTGCGGTGGTTTTGTCCGAATGGGGTAGTTCAGTAATGGTGAAGGGCAACCACTTTTTTCTCCCATTTATAAGACACCATGTAAATAGAGGTAACTTCATGAGCCATCGTTTTACGATACTCCAATCGAAAGAATAAGAATATCCTGTTAAACTGTAAGTGTATCTTCTGAGGTTTAAAAACACATAAAAATATTTGATTTTTACTCAAGTTAAAGGTTCAAAAAAATTCATTCAGTTTTATTATAAACGTAAATAGCCTAGTTATCTGTACACTTTTTATTCAATGAAATTTTTTTTTTTTTTTCTACACCCTTAACTGGAACAAATTTTATGTTTGTTCTTAAAATTCAGAAAATGCAATTTCGGTGGATTTTTTTTATTTTTGCAATTGGAGTAACGTAATGCTCAATGCTGTAAAACAAAAATTCCAAAGTTACCTTTATTTACATGTTGTCTTATTGGAGAAAAAAAGTGGTTGACCATTACTAAATATTGGTCCATTATGTACCATAGGAAAGGTACTGCTAAGTATAATATTTAGTAGTAAAGCTGATACATTGTGATTAAAATATTTTCCTGCATTAATGGCTAATAACACAATTTGAAAGATAAGAAAATATTCATCACTTTTATTAGGGATCGACCGGATATCCGGCAAATATCCGGTATCTGGCCATTTCTTCTGATCCGGTATCGATTTGAAATGCCGGATATCCGGCGAAAAAAAAAAGTTTAAATATGGTCGTGTTATATGTCAAAACGTGCGCCTCATTCCGTAGATTCCGAAAACATATAACACTTATATGTTCGTTACAAGCAGTAAGAAAATATACGCGATAGTAGAAATTTGTCCTCGTAAGAAACTCTCTTTTTGCATCGGAAACATCTAGTTTAATACAAGAAAAACTGGGTTTTACTTACAAAAAAGACACTTGCAACACGTTTTCAATTGAAACATATAATTTCGAACTATTATGGTGTACAAATCATTTTTCGACGAAAGTAGTAGCTGTGATTCGAAGTTTTTGTCCTCGGACAATCATTTAATTTCGCGTTAAAAATACCAACTTCGCATCGAAATCGATTACAACTTTATAAGAATTAAAGAATTTTTAAACTGCTGTAAAACGAGAACCAATATCGAATGATACCCAACTCGATATAATAAATTCGAAATATCCGGTACCCGGCACGGTATCCGGCCGGATTGGAAAAATATATCCGGTACCCGGTATCCGGCAAATATCCGATCAGGTCGATCCCTACATCTGTCTAAAAAATATTTCATTCATAAAACATTGTAATCCTGAAAACAAGATCAAATGATTTCAAACAATATAATTATGATACGACTATTATGTACTTGAAAATATTTCTTTGAATCCAGACACTCATCCGTATAAAACGTCATGATATCCGAATGCACATTTTTCTGAAAACTGACACCCCTAATATAATTTTTATTATGGTTGCGTACTCTACAAAATAACTGTGACAATAAGTGGTTTTCCTACCTCACCATTAGGCTTATAGGCCGAAGTATTGATTTTTCAATGTTTTTGTTTCTTAACTACTACTGTGAGCATGTTATAGTACAAACCATAAGGTATGCTTAATGCATAAACATTATGTTTCTGTGTGTATAATAGGTTAGAGATGTGAGTGCGGTAAATTTATGGTCCTAAGTAAGTAATAAACAGGAACATTACATGACTGTGTTTTTTACACTCAGTAATTTATTGTTACTGAGATTTTTTTAATCATTTTTTTTTTTGTTTTATTTTAATAAAAAATAATTTTTTATACATAATGGTACTTTTATGTGAAATAGCCTAGTTACAATAAGTACAGATCAAAATCATTATAAATAATTTATCAAGTTGACTGCAATGAAATGAAATTTCATGATGGACATTTTTTTCATGTACCGTAACATTTTTCTTCTCTTTGAAATTGTAAAAAGAAAGGTTGACTCAATATTTCATTAAAATTTTTCTCAATTTCTGTATGAATGAAGGAAAAGACCATTTAGCCCAGGCTGTATTATAAAATATATTGTCTTTTAATTTAGCACCAATATTAATTATTTCCATAATTATTATTATTACTTTGCAGTAAATTACCGGTAGGCCTAACTTTACATCTCTTTAACAATATGAAACTGAATAGGGCTAATATAATTTTATTTCAATATCAGAAGCACCACTTCTCCATTATTTGATTTACAATTCAAGGCGTCAACTTATTTACTTTTAAATATATAGAATAGATACCATAATTATGATAGTACTTAAGCTGTGGTATCATACGGCCTAATCCAGTTCAGTGTATGCCTTTACGAGTACCTTATTGAACTCGGAACCTGTTTTATTATTTCAACCAATCATTTGTAACTTGTGTTATTAAGAAGTGTTCGCTGTTACCCACGGTAGTTATAATACGGTACGGTAATAGTGCAATATTTGAATAATTTTCTCCTATTTATCCTAAATACATGGTAAAAGAATTGTTTTCAACCATTTATTACTCCTACTTTTGTAAGAGCGAAATTTTCTTAATTTTTTTGAAAATTGAAGCAGATTTTTTTTTGTAAGCTTCATACAAAAATCATGTCTTTTCATATAAATCTAGTGTGATTAAAAAGTATTTAAGATAGAAACTTGCAGAATTTCTTTTGAAATTGTCTTAGTTGGAGTTTTTTTAACCCCTTAACCGTGCAATTAACGTGCTCCTACAGCGTGCAACTAAATAGCCTACTATTTTTCAAATTGAGAAAAAAAAATCCGTCGAACTATAGGCTAACGTGTTATACATTGTTGGAATTTTCATGAAACGCGCTTTCCGAAAATGCTATTAATTTTTTCGTAGTTCAAAAATTGGAAAAAACTTCATCGAACTACACTCAACGAAACCGTGAAAAGTAGAGAACTAAGTTCGTTTAACACGCACGGCGAGGCATTTTCGTCCGTGAAAAAACAATTTGTAAGCTACTCAACCAACCCGACGTCGAGTTGTTTTTTGAAGTAGCCTAATGGCGTTTGAGGTACCGGTATATCAACCTACGAAAATTAGAGATTGCGATTTCGGCGACATTGAGTTGAGTTTGATCGAAACATGGGGCGATGTTTTTTCGAAATTGTATCCAGTTCATTCAAACCAGGTAAGGGGTTAAAATTTGAAAAAGAAGATTCCATTAGGCCTACGCCTTATTTATCTATCAATTTTTAAAACATCTTTGTACTTTATTTCTTGTAGGTTTTGGTTGGTTCTGAAGCAATTGTTCCTCCAGCATCAGGTAAATGGAAGAAGATTATTCAATTAACAATGATTACTCAATCAATAATGGACATGTTTCAGATGAAGAGGACACTGCAAAACTCATCAAGGCTCCAACAGACAGGTAAGCCAACAACTAAAATATTGCAATACTATACATTCAAGTATCATTGAAGTGCTTGTATTGAGAATGTAGATGCAAGGTATTTTGAAACATAAAAATTTTACACAAATATTCACAATAATTTATTATTATTAATTTTTTTTGAGAATTTTTATTTTTACTGAGGAGAAAATGTCGTTTTTCCTCGTATTATCGGTACTATACCATACAGATCTTAGGCAATATTTTGACTCTCGAGCTTGCCATCCTCAATTTTGTTATTTAGGTGCTTGAGAGTCAATAGCATTTGTAATGAAATGGCTGACCTCTGAAATTCTTTTTAGCAATACTCAGACTATCTAGAACAATTATGATCGCCTCGTGCAACTTTTTGAGACGGAGATAAATGGATGCTATAGGCTACCAGTAGTTCTGAACAATTTTTCCTTACAACATTTTTACGTACCTTGATTACCAAAATTGTTATTTTTAAATTAAATTGTAACATTTTGTGAAGTCAGCCATGTCAGTACAAATGAGCTATTGACTCTCAGCTAGGCCTACTTCGTAAAATTTAGCTAGTTAATAAGGGCAGCTACTTCATAAAATTTCAAAATCTGTGCTAAGACATAATCATATACTCACATCGTGAGAATCGTCACAGTAACGTTCAGTAAGTGATTTTCGGTTGAAGAAATATAATTGCAACCACGGTACCATAATAAAAATGTGCTAATTTAGATTTCTTACTCTCTGATTATTAGAAACATTTCTTTTGTATTTTAACTTATAATTTATAAAAGTATTTGTTCTTAGAAATTTGAAACTTACAGTTATGTTTTTTTTCCCCTGTTAGGTATCACATAGTGTATGTGATCTTTTACTTCCTGGGAGTCACCAGTATGTTACCATGGAATTTCTTCATCACAGCTAATGATGTAAGTAAACAAGAGAAAAAATATATATAAAAGATAATCTAGGCAGAGTAATAAATCATTATAACAATGGCCTCGTTTTTAAAGGAAAACTTCTAAAGTTCTAATCATAAATAACATTTTAATAATTATGATGAAATTGCTTTCTGTAGGCTAACTCAAATTCACCCACCAAAGCATAATTTACTTTATCCATGATACATCACGTATCGTTATTTTCTAAACGTTGAAGTGAAAAACGGACGGCGCGGCTATTCAGAGAACTATTTGCAGCCAGCACCAATTTCCAGTAATTACAGCCAAAGGAAAGAAAAATAGGTATTTCTCATTGGGAATAATTTCATTTAATTGAGAAAACTATAGCTGTAGAGTGTAGACTTTAAAAGACGAGGCCAATGAAAGATCTAATTTTTATACAATTCACCCCTTTTCTTTTATTTCAGTACTGGATGTTTAAGTTCCGTAACACGACAGCCAACTTATCGGACGCTACAGCTCCAGTGACAGAGTTCCAGAAACTCTTTACGTCGTACCTGTGTATTGCCAGTGTTGTTCCCAATACGGTGTTTCTTGTACTAAACATGATGTTACAACATAAGTAAGTGATAGAAATAATATGATTACTTTTTACTCTGTAGTTCGAACTAAGGCTGTCGATTTTCGGAAAACCACTCGGTTTTCGGTTACGATAACTGACAATTTTTTTTTAGGATCGTTAAAAATTACGTAACTGTTTTTCAGAGTGTCGTAGAAAGATGATTTAAACGTCGCTGCATAGGTTTATTTTCGATGCGAAATCGTAATTTTCTGCGGCAAAACGAAAGAATTATCAGACGACAAAAACTTTGAATCACAACTACAACTGGATAAAATATGTTTTACACGCCATAATAATTCGAAGAAGCCATGTTTCAACTGAAAAAAAATATTGTAGTTCTCTTATAGGCCCTATTCTATTAAAATTCCATTTTTCTTGTGCAAAACCAGAATTTTCCGTTGCAAAACAAGATTTTTCCGCTACAAAACGATATTTTTCCACTGCAAAAGGGAAGAGACTTCCGGTGATGATAATTTCAAAGCGACATAACTTTTTAACCGCTCGTTGTAAGATCAAAGATGATAATTCCAACACATATGTAATCCTGAAAATGAGATCTTTCAAATGCATGGTAACACGAGTACCGGTATATTCGATTTTTTTTTCAGTTTTGGAAAAACCAATAATTGTAGTGAAACCGATATTTTCGGTTTCTGTTTCGGTTAACCGAAACCGATCGACAGCCTTAATTCGAACACCCTTTGTGTTCACGTTGTTATTTGTAATTGCAGTAGGCAAACTGTACTGGAAATATTTATTGTAATTTTCATGCATTGTTGACTATAGTTACCATACACATATTAAGAGTATATTTCCTTGTTTCTCTCCCAAAACCCAACTCAAAAAGTAAGAGGCAGACAAGTACAAGGGTTGATTTTTTGGGAAGTATAACTGATGTAGATGTAAATTCAGTTGAGTAAAGGCAATGTACGGTGATGTAGATGTAAATTCAGTTGAGTAAAGGCAATGTACGGCAACATACATTCCAGGATAAAGCAAAATCTAAAGAAACATGGGAACTTTGGTCGTCAATATACCTGATGAATTTGAATAATTAAAAAGGGAGGAATAACGATGCAATGTTTGAAAGGTCCAACATTCTGATAATTGTAAAGAAACTCTACTAAATAAACATGTATTTTTAAATGGTTTGAGAACCACAGGTCTTCTTTTTCTACCTTTTTAATTTCAGAAACAGATAATTTTATCATACATAAATTACATGTATAGCAACGTTACTCTTTACCATGGTAGATTTATAAATATGATATTTTTCTCCTTTTCCCAGGGTCCGTCATAAGATTCGTCTGAGTGTTTCATTGGGATCAATATTTCTCCTATTTGTTTGTACTACAGCTTTCGTGGAGGTTGATACAGACACATGTAAGTTATATCACGACTGTTGTTAACTTGTTATCATTGTTGTGAAATAACTATGGGTTTCTTTCTTTCTCTTAGGGCAAGGAGTTTTCTTCTACTTAACCATTGGATCTGTTGTTATATTAAATAGTAAGTAGCCTAGTAGGTTTATTTAGCATGCGGAAAGCATACAAAAAAAAGGGTTTTTAACACTTCGAATACTGAACGAATTTCTATAAAACTTACTGTTGCTATTCAGAAAAAACAGGATTTTTTGATTTCAGGTTACTACGGTACTGTACTATTAAATAAAAAATAAATTTTCATTTAAAATGTTTTAGAAATATGTTTATTACAGGATATTTTTTGTAGATTCTAAAATTTTTCATCAACATTATGAATTATCAATTTATCATGCTCATCATGAAATTGAATTTCCGCAACCTTTTCTGTTCAAATCGACAAGTTTGAAGGGGAATTTTTGTTGTGATTTATGCAGTATAATATTAACTGGCTCATTGGAAAAGAATGAAAAAAAATACTAGGCGTATGGGATGGCAGTGATACCTTTGAATTGCACGACAGGTACATGTCAATATTTAAAAAACTATTTCAATAATAAATATTTTTTATAAGAACTTTTATTTTTTAAATAGGACTGTAAAAACACAATATTACGTTTTTTTATATATAAAAAAACGTAGGCCATATACGGTAATGTAAAATTCCCCCTAAATTGTATCCTTGGCATAACCCTTCTACCCTCTTTCAGTTTTCTCAGCGATCCAGCAAGGTGGTATGTTTGGTGTAGTAGGCCTCCTCCCAATGACGTACATGATAGCAACTGTAAGCGGACAAGCCCTTGGTGGAGTATTTGCCTCTGTAGCGAATATTGTATCAATTGCATTGGGTGCATCACCTACCATAAGTGCTTTCATTTATTTCATTATTGCGGATGTGACATTGTTGGCGGCTGTAGTGTTGTATTTGGTCGTCTGTAGGGTGGTAAGTGTGAGCAAAAGGTTGATTTTTTAATATTCTCGTCATGGGTGCAAAATGTTCGATATCCTAATTACCAGGAACGAAATCTTAGCACCGGGAACGCCGCACATGAAGTTTGAAGTGTTAAAATCACTTTGAAAATATAAAACACATAAAACTCAACGTATTCGGATATTTTACACGGCATTTTTCTCACAGAGAGACCAGAAGAATCAAGAAATCAGATATTAATGGAGCAGCAGTGTCATTACGAGATCACATGCATATATATAGACGACTTATATTATACTGTAGACCAGATGAAACTCTTGAAATGTGAATTAAATTTTAAATTTCGTCCTATTATTTGTTTCAATGCATGATTCACAAATGAGATCGAAATGAGCGTCGAATTTAGTGATTTCGATCGATGTAAGTTTCCCATTTCGTTAATGTTTAACACAGCGTAAAATGCAAACTAGTAGACGTAGCGAAATATTTCAAATATTATTTTTCTCGTATTTTCATGAGCTTTCTAATGATACAAAACACGTTATGATAATACTTAATTAAACAACGAAAATTATTGAGCTAAAACACGTTTTTAGGTAAAAAAAAAATATTCGCCGGCAACGAGAAAATTGTTTAAACTTTGTTACCAGGAACAGAACAAACATTTTGCATCCATGGTTCTCGTGCAAAGTTATTTGGTTTCTGGACGATAACGCAGAAACAATATTCCGCTCAGAATGAAACAAAATGTAATTGTAAGCCAGGAAACAGAAGAGAAAAATGCCCTGTAAAATACCCAAATCCATTGAACCTTGCGTGTTTTATTACGTTTTATATTTTTGAAAGTTTTTTAATACTTCTGATTTCGTGTACGGCCAGGGGCGTCATTTAGGGGGGGCAGTGCCCCCCCCCCCTGGACTTTTGTGCAACTAAAAATGTAAGAAAAATTGAAAGAAAAAATAAGAAAAATCTGTGAAAATTTTCAATCTTTTTTTGCATTCTGATATAATTTTTTTTTGGCAAAAATCCCATAAAAAGGACACTTTTTTCTATTAATAAAAGCAAAAAAATTTCGCCCTCGCTCTGCTCGGGCATTAAAGGTCTTCGACTTTACACTGGGCTGGGAATTCTTGCCCCTCCCAAGTACAAACTGAAATAACGCCCCTGAAGCCTGAACGAGTCCCACTGTTTTGTGTTGATGACTAGGCTTTTTTAGAAACATCGTTTTTTCTCGATTTTCATATTTTTTTACAGAATTATAGCAAACTTTTACAGGGAAAGAATAAGAAGAGAAAAATTAGCAAAATCCCTGAAAATTGTATTGAAATTACAAAATTTTCACTAAAAAATTAAGAGATTCGCCCTCGCTTCGCTCAAGTAATTTTGCCCCACTAGCATTTCTTTACTTTTCCAAGGTTGTGTATTTTCTTCAGTTTTCGCAAAAATTTTCGAACTCGCCTGGCTCGGCCAATTTGTTTAATATAAACTTCTTCTCTTATTTGGTGGAACCAGCATTTTCCTTTTGGGAAATCTTGGTTATGCCACTAGTATTTTTCAATTAAATATCGTACTTTCCACAATATTGTATATATCAACAATTTAAACAAAAGAAATAACAAATTTAAGAACTGTGGCAGTGCAATTGATTGAAATATATTCAACTTGCGACTAATTATTATATTACTGTTATATATTATTGTTTACTTCGGAATTCATAAGTATGATGTACACTGTTTTAATACCATCTAGGTTTATAAAATAAGCTAATCTTGATAACAGCAGCCCTGAATGGCTAGAGAGAAAAAAATGTGAGAAAATAAAATTAGAAATTAATTAAAAATGAGAAAATAAATAGTGAAAATTAAAAAAGGAATATTTATTGGAAAATATAAAAGAACTGAGAAATTGCACCCCCTTTCGAAATTCGCTTAATTTTTTTTTTTTTTTTTTAAATTGCCCTCACTCCGCTCGGGCTGTGTTTTCTTCCGATCTGTTTCACTACTTTGCTCCCCTTCGATTCTGCAGCGGCTCGATTCGTTATAAGAAGTTCATTTTCCTATGGTATGTTGTTTAAATAACAGTTCGAAAAATAGCTACAGACAGAAACATGAAAATCAGCAATATTAGAAAGGCATAATATAAGAAAAAAATTCGTCTTCATATAATAATATCTCACTATTTTTAATTCCTTCACCTTGGCATCTCTGTAATGCAGGAAGTTTTATTTCAAAATTTCTCAGTTTTTCTTATTTTTGATGCCTTTCAAAAATTGTGAAGGTTGAACCTCAAACCACCCCCAAAGGGTTCAACCCCAAACACCACTGTAAATACTACACTGATCATATTACTAAATCGATTCGTAGAATGAGTAAAGTACTCTTTTTTGTTTCAAAAATTATGGTCACCCACCACTATAATGACCTCTGTGTATATAGCTATATGTTTTACACATTGTCTACAGACGTTTTACTCAGTACACTAAGATCAAAGACCGTGCACTATGCTAGGATGATGCGAGGGGTTGCGCACTACCACAATCCGGTATACACTTGGACCCGCATTCCCACCGCAATCCGACTGCAATCCGGCCACATTCCGACTGCATTCCGACCGCATTCCACCGATTCCGCAATCCGGTGTACACTTATTATGTAGTAAATTAAAGTTTGTTATTAACAGGCGTAAATAAACAGGAATAAAGTTTTCACTCATTTCATTGGAACCGTAAGACACATTTTTTGGGAGTGCGCACCCCCTCGGGATGATGTTTGTGCAAAACATGTATTGTAGACTCTACAATACATATTTTGCACAAATATGTGGATAAATATTCATTAGGGACTGAGCGACCATGTTATTTGAAGCTACAAAAAGTACTCTACAATGTAGA
>JAQFYR010001301.1:0-10349 GCA_034694985.1 Campodea silvestrii
ACCAGACAAAATACTTCCACTAAGATGTCCCGAACATTCTCCCCTTTTGTGTGTAGCAGACGGACAAGTATAAGACTACAGCAACCGCTATATTTTACAGACTAACGTGTATAAAAATGGAATGTCACGTCTATTGGCAACTTTGTATTTGATATTCGAACCATCCAACAAATTAGTCTACTCTCCTAATTTATACCATGCTAATTTTATCCACTAATACAGCCTTGTGGTATGTAATTGGCAATACTAACGACGCTGCAGCAGATGCATTTGTTATGCAAAACATGATTGCTGTTTAGATCATAATGAATAACATTTTCGTTAATAAGCAAGAGAAATATTTACTTTCAGTATTCAACGGTGGAAGTTCATAGTGTAACAGTGATGTTGCTCTCAAATTAAAGTGTGGATATTAAAAAAGTTACGCAAGTTTATGTATATTATACCATTTACTAAAAAATAAATGGAGCATGCCTTCCAGCATTTTTCAGTCAGGATTGCAGAAGTTTTGGTTTTATCAAGAATTTCGTCCCTGGATTTTCTTTTAAGTTGTTCTTTATATAACTTCCAGAGAATTATGCCATACCGTATTTCGTACTTTAACTGTTCAGAAGTCCATTTGATTCGCAGTGTCAACTTATTACATACAGACAAAAGAACACGCATATATCGATGGGCAAAAATTTTATTGACACGGGAAATAGCTACTGCAAATCGAGATCCATGTGCAACTTCCATTCTGTAGATTGATAATAATTGTGCTTCAATTTAATTTAATTAATAGTTAATATCCACTATGTTACCGGTCTTTAACAATTAAACTGATGGAGTAGTTTTAAAAGTAATATGAACCAAATTTGTCCATTATTATGTTTTTAATATGTACTTGGCTTAACGAAAAATACACTACTTTCAAAAACTAATTGCAGTTTAACCTTTTATAAACTGTTAGCTATCAATTGTTATAATGATTATTATATCTTAAATATTTTCATCTTACGGGGGAAGGACCCCAGGTGTTCAGTACGGATATTTTTTCAGTAGTAAGAAATCATAGCTTCGTAGGGCCTACCTCGCTGACCAACACCTCATATGCCGTTCATCTGCAAAAAATCTTTAAGCGAGAAATCCTTCTTCGGATTTCCAATCTCCCTATGTTAATGCCCTTAAGAAATACATGTAAAATTTTGACCATAAGAAATACAATAAAAAATATTTGCAGCTTCATTTTTCACAAGTATGGTTGTGAAATTTTGTAACACATAAAACTAAATTTGTTCTCAATAGCCCAACTAATACTACCACTATATGCGCAACTGAAGAATAAGCAATCAAAGACTTTAAACCCTTATTTAAAATCTCTTTTTCGTTTTCAAAAATATTGCTTATTACCACAGTTACAGTGCGTTGAATATTGACGGAAATAAGTCTGTTTCCCATGGGCACGTGAAATATTCCACGCCTTGTAACTATGGCAATAGCTCATATTTTTAAAAATGTAAAAAAAGTTTTTATGTAAGGACCAAATTCTTGTGCTTTCTGCCAAATTTGAGCAAAATCGGAGATATGAAATTTTTACATGTATTTCTTAAGGGCATCAACATAGGGAAATTGGAACTTTGAAGAAGGTTTTTGAAGATAAACGGCATATGAGGTGTTGGTCAGGGAGGTAGGTCCTACGATTTCTGACTACTGAAAAAAAATCCGTACTGAACACCTGGGATGCTTCCCTCGTTAGATTATTTTTGTTTTGGAATACCTTGTCAGGAATATATCTGTCAGGAAATCAATCACTTTGATTGGCCTGGTATTAGCATTGGAATTAATAATAGTGTTATTGTTAAACTACTGCCAAACAAAATAAAAGAAAAATACATTAACAAAATATAGTATCATGATGGTTATCAGAAATATCTCATAAATTATTACATAAATTCCGACACAGCTAGTATCTGGCAATGACTCTTTCGATCTGATAAGAACAGTAATAATGTTAATAGATCGGTTTATGGTAGATTTCGTTCAGTTAACTTGGACCAGTTTCTGTTGCATATTGCACAGTGCTGGATGTAAGATAAAGTTTACAGGGCAGTTACGGGGAAACAATATCAGGTGTTCAGTCCGAATATTTTTTTCAATGATTGGAAATTGTAGGAGCTACCTCCCTGATCAACGCCTCATATGTCGTTCGCGGTGGTTCGCCTGAAAAAAAAAAGCGGCAATTCCTTATTCAAATGTCCAATTTCCCTATGTTAATGCACATAAGAAATACATATAAAAAAAATTAATATCTCTGATTTTGCTCAAATTTTGCAAAACGTACGATAATATGATCGCTATTTAAAATATTTTTTCCATTTTCAAAAATATGTACTATTCCCAAAGTAAAGGGGCGTGGAAAATATCACTCATTCATTAAAAACAGCATTTGCTTCAATTTTTCGTACCCTGTAACTATGAGAATAGTCTATATTTTTCAAAACGGAAAAAATATTTTGGATAAGGATAATATTGTTGTACCTTTGCAAAATTTTAGCAGAATCGGAGATAAATTTTCTACACGTATTTCGAATGGGCATTAACATAGGGAAATTGAAACTTTGAAGAAGGATTTCTCACTTTTGCAGGTGAACGACATAAGAGGTGTTGGTCAGGGAGGTAGCCCCTACAATTTCCAATCATTGAAAAAATATTCGATCTGAACACCTGAGAACGTTCCCTCGTTAAACCCGCCCGTCCCGTATAAGTACTGATCACTTCATCAGGCACACTTAGATAAGCGTTGTACCAAAGTTTGATTAGTCTAATAAGGAGTGACAGGAAATTTACCACCCATACCAGCACAAAGTGTAACTTGATCCCATGTCTGATCTTCTGTTATCGGTATACCAACCGATTCTACCAAGAAGACAGAAGTGAGAAACTGATCAAGTTTGCAACCAGTTTCTCAGTTCCTGCTTCTATATGGACACACCCGGTTAGTTACGGAGTAAGCCCTACCTGCGGTTATTTGAACCATTACCTGGGATAAACCGAATTTCCCAGGTGTAACTATGCCTTTTCGGAGATTTACTGGCGTAGTCTTGATTAAATAAGTATTAACAAAAAATTACATTTCAAATTATTACAGAATACATTTCAAATTATTACAGAATTCTGTAATAATTGAAATGTATTTTTAGTTAATCATTTTGTACTATTGCACTGAGAAAGCCTTTATCATTTTTAAAGGTGAAATATCTGGAAATTATCTGTTTCATATGAAGTGGTGAAGATCCAAATACTTATTTAATTTAGTAACTATGACTTATTTTGAATAATAAGAGACACGAATATATTTTAATGGCATTTCCGATAATTGACATGTGTATTTGGTATTTCCCATAAAATTTGGCGCATTTTGGGAGTGTTCAGTTCGCGTAGTCTGGACGTAGCCCAGTCAGCATGGGATTTTTCATTTGACGCCATATTTTATTATAAATAGTCCAGTCGATAAGCCAGCATCTATGCGGGATATTTTGAACCTCCCGCCATCTTTTCCAACTATCAAAGAAAGTTTTGGCCAAAGACGATGTAAATAAAAAAAAATATGAGATGGTCACTAGGTTAGGTCCTGACTACGCGAACTGAACGCTCCCGTTGTAACACATAAACCCATTTATTTTATGCCTGTATAGTGCCGGGAACTAAGTCTAACTAGTAAGTCAGTCGTAGACATGAGATAAATAGTATCACTGCTGGATATACATGTGTATCTCTGGCGCACATTAGTTATAAAAAATATTTGCAGTTTCAGTTTTCACAAGTGTGGATGTGAGATATTGAGCGAAACATGCACAATAGCAATTAAAGAAACAGAACTTGTGACAGTTACAGTACATATTAGGTTTCAAAACAAGTAAACAATTACCCTTTTTTTAGTGTCAATTTCAAAGTATTAGTTACCTAAGAACTAATCCTTCCGTCGATCACTTATAAACTTAATCGCTATCCTTAGCAAGGCAAAAGCGGTCTATCCTTCGTGCAGTGATTACTACAATCTTATATATTGTTTAAATATGCAATGATTCTTATAACTAATCATTTACTAGATTCAAACAATATTCAATCTCAACATATTTCTTTAAAAAAGAAAGAAAGAAAAAAACAATCTTCATTCATTATTTAAAGAAGATATGCTTGCAGCAAGAACAACACCAATTAAATTTTACAATCGGTATAAATTACAAGAAGACTTTACGTTTTCATTCTGGCATTTTAATTGCTTCTTTTTGTGTGATATTACGTCGACAGATTTAGAACATTTAAGATTTTGTTACCAACTTTATGGGCAATTAGACACCTTCGTGCGGAAACAACTGACATAAAATGGTAGCACTGTAGAGTGAAACATGCCTTACAAACTGATGCCTTCGGGAGATTCAAAATAATATTCATACCGAACACATTTTGAGACATTATTAAATCGAAGAAGTTACCAAATGGTGAAGCGCCTTGATGAACTTCGGCCATGTTATGCGCTGGTAATTATTAGGAGGTATATACTGTAATATGCGAATCTATGATTTGGAAGGAGTACGACTGTAGTTTGGGAGTTTTCTTAGAACGTTAGAGAATGTAGACGCACTACGTATATGCTCTACTCTCACTATGTTAATGCCCATAAGAAATACATGTAAAAATAATAATATCTCCGATTTAGCTCGAATTTTGTAAATATACACGAATAATTATGATCCTTATTCGAAATATTTTTTCCGATTTCAAAAATATGCACTATTGCCAAAGTTATAGGGTATGGAATATTAAAGTTAAGGCTATTAAACGTGTGTAACTGACATTTTCCACACCTTGTAACTTTGGTAATAGTGCATATTTTTGAAAACGGAAAAAATATTTTGAATATTGGATAGTATTCGTGTATATTTTGCAAAATTTGAAATAAATCGGAGATATTAATATTTACATGTATTTCTTATAGATATTAACATAGGGAAAATGAAATTTTGAAGAAGAATTTCTCGCTTAAAGATTTTTTTGCAGAAGAACGGCATAATTATGAGGTGTTGGTCAGGGAGGTAGACCCCACAATTTCTGACATCTGAAAACATATTCGATTGTAACACCTGGGAATGTTCCCTCGTTAGTGGTATCGCTATAGAGATTCTACTAACCAGACCCTCTGATGGGGAGGGGGAGTACTTTCATGGATATTTGCTATTTTTTCCTTTTAAAGTAAGTGCATGAATGAAATACTGCAAACTTTAGTAATTTCACACATCCGATGAAAACTGAGCGAAAAATAAAATACATATATTGGGAAACTGGAATAACCATGATACATATTATAGTCATTAGCATCAGCAGAATAAAATACCATAGTAGAGGAAAGTCAGGAAAGATATTGGTAGCATAAATTTAAGTTTTTTTTTTACATCCCTGATAGTAATTTGCATACTTTAAACTGGACAAACTATCCGTAGGCTTAAGGTACAAAATTGCAATAAATGGAAGCGACAAATATTGCACTGAATATTAGAGAACGATGCCCTCAGGGAACTACTGTTACACGTGTATGGGATACAGGCATGGAAAGGTTTGGCATATGCGACCGCGGATTCATTCATCCCTCCAGGGTTCGTCAGGAGGCTCAGGCCTACGCATTGACTGTAGTTTTTAAACAATAGTTAGAACAAGCTGGTACTTGAGTGTGACTGTCAGTCTAAAATACATAAGAATTGGTATTTATATTCATGAGGAAGGAGTACATAATTATAACTGTTACTTCCTGAATTGCAGATGACCTCGTCATTCCTTTCGAGACCATACATTTTACAGAAGGGGACTAGGTTGACTTTATTGAATTCTGTTGTAAAATAGTAATCACATATCAGACGTTATTATATACATCATCAGGAGTCATGACTCTTGACAACATGTACTATACCGCGATTATGTGGAAAATATCACACCGTACATTCATTGAAATAAAAAGGGACACCAAATTCAGTAACAAATAAGGGAATAACTTTTCTTGCACGATTAACTATACACTCTCCAAGGACCTTAAAAGTTAATGCAGATTGGTATTTTATATTAAAGATTACATGAAGCTCCCATTTCCTTGGGAAAAAATGATTAATTCTTAATGAGGTAATTGTGATATACTGTGCCAATTTGTCGGAAGCAAAAGTTTGCAACAAATTGTAGTATCTTGCTATCTGCTTGAAAGAAAAGTTCGATACAAACTTTATACAATACAAATACTGAGTAAAGTTCAACGTTGACATACAAGTAAAATATCACCTAGTATCACCTAGTGGTGATATTGCAGGCTCAATATTCTATTTGGCCATACATTCATATCATCCGCAGGTGTGTGTAATTTTAGATGAGGAAATTTAGCCGTTGGAAACAGTTTGTTAGTCGAGTATTTTCGGAGTAAATATAATAATAAATTATCAATCAAGGAAAAGCAGTGTAGGTTTGTAGTTTTCTGGAAATCTAATGTGTCGCACAGTTATGTTTTCATGCATGTTATTTATGTATTGCACAAATTATACTGCTGTGATATAATATATAAAACTAACAATTGTACATTTTTGAAATTTCTATCCAACAAAAATCAAATTAATGTGCTTCCAGAACGCCTGTAATACAGAATGTCAAATTTGATGGTTCGGTTAATTATTAACTTACGCTAAGTAAAGCAGTCATAAGGTACATAAAAACATACCGTACTCGAAATATTGCGCTGAATATCAAAGGAACAGAATCTAGTAGCAATAGTTTATACTGTATTATGCTATTATCACTCTTTAAATCTTCGAAGCACTCTCAGTGCATAAGTGAAACTGTTTCCAAGTCTGGCTGAAATTATAAGAAAGTGTTCGTATGCAGGTCGAATGCAAATCATCGTGAAAACGTTATACATAATCTTAAATCAACTACAGTTAGGTTTTAAAGAATAATAATGAAATATTTAGTACCGTACTTGAAATATGATATTCTGTAAGAAAGCACATACACTTTTAACTTTTTACACATTTTTACAATATAATTATTTAATGACTTATATTTTCGATGTTTACAATTGGCAAAATTCTCACTGTGTTAAGGAAGTCCATACTTCCAATTAGAAAAAACAAGAATCAATTTTACTCAAATATTTCGTTATATCGTATATACCGTGACAACATGTCATCAAGCCCATTACCACTAACAACAAATAAAACAAGTAATATTTCCATTCACCTTTCTAAATCAACTTTTCACATTCTACTTAAACATACACGAAACAATACAGTAAGTTTCTTCCACACAGCAATGCAACCTCAAGAACCTGGAACAGTAGAGTATTTCATCTTCATCAATTCCCACCATTGGAAAAGCATCTTTCCCATCATGCAAATAACAACCACAAATAGGAAGAAAGCTAATCTGATTTTGAATTCAAACCCAATTCCCTCAATTGTGTGAATAGATGAGAGAATTAAAGCATCTTCTACAATAGATAGGTACACATTTCTTGACAGGTGGAAAGGACAAGAAAGGAAATTGCACAATAGCTTTTATCTTCTGCTAGACAAAAGTTAGTCAAAGTTAGAACAATAATATTATAGACGGCAGAGTTTGCCAGCAAAAATGCGACGACAGCAACTTATGCAGATGACGGTGCGTTTATTAGCATAATTAACGTTTTCCTGTGTTTCTAAACTGATCTCAAGTATTAAAGTGGCAGCAAGGGCTATCATCTGTCAGAACCAGCTGAGGAGAAGGTAACAGAGCCTTAATCGTAGAGGTTGCCTCATTTCGATGGAAATGTGCTTCCACATGCCAATGAAAGTCTTCATATTTTTCTTCACTCTCTATACCCAAGGAAAAAAGTAAGTACCGTTTTCGTGAAACTTTATGTCCACTGACGCAATATGAGAAGCTGTATTTCATAGAACCAATGTCGTTAGAGATTCAACGACCCTTCTCTCTCGTGTGATTTGTAATCACATTTTACTTGTTTGCTGTTTTTTCCAATCAATTAATATAGAGGGAAGTATTTGCACAATGTGCTAAAGTTTTGTCGTGTAGATATTAAGTATATAAAGTTTGTTTAGGATATAATTTTATGCAAACTGCCTGAGGTGAATTATTATCTTAATATTTTGTACTTTTTTTGTACACGCGCAGACACTCAAAAACAAGAGTGTAGTTTGTATCTTCTTCTATGCACAATTGAGTGACTTTAAACAATTTCTTGATGTATTATGTTATTGTGGTTTATTTATCCGTAGGCTGGTAAAGTTCTTAGCTAAAGTTTATTTCTGAAAGTTTGTTGAAGATTGAGAATATTTTAATGTCGGATTCCTCTTTTGATGTTTCTGAGAAATTCTTCTTCTTCTATGGAATCAAAGGACTGAGATATTTTCCAGATGTGGATTTTCAAACAAAAAGACAAATAATAATGCGTAATGTAGTCATTTGTCACCAGTAGCAAAAGTTTAAGTTTTAAGAATGTATTAAAACCAACGTGGAATTATATACTGTACTTTCTGAAAGTTCATATTTTAGAAAGGTATGAGTCGTATGACAGATAAAAGGTATTTTTAAGTTTGTAATAACACTTCCTATTGTATTGTATGCAGTATATTATGTTATTCGCGATGCCAGAGCTTCGATACGCAATCTGGTGAGAGTTTCTGTAAATACTCGTTGACGTATTAGTTCATGTTGCTTACCTCCGGTGCATTGGGAGAATGATGGAATATGATGAAAATGAAACTCCTGTATGAAGAACAACAATACATATTGTTGTGTTCCACAATTCAAATCGAAAGGGACACTAGCATTTCCACAATGGTTCTACCGAACTTTTATCTGTCATCCATCCTCTATTATGGGATCACGGGAAGCGATCGCAGTGCCACCTATAGTACGTTGACATCGCGAATTATCAATAACAGATGTGTTATGTATGTACACTAACTGTAGTACTGTACAGTACTCCTATAATTGTTACAATAATACATTATACTGGGCAGATGTTAATAGTATAATAGATTATACTGGGTATAATTACTGCTTTCATTATCATTTTTAAAATTGTTTGTGACTTTTAGCTTCAAACCCCACTATCTTTTATTCGTGGATTCCGTATACTGTAGCCTATGTATAGCATGACCATTGACCAGAGTAAGAACGAACTACTCTATTCTAAGTTTTAGGAGGAACTCTTGAATTTGCAAGTAACACCATTTTACAAGTCAATCATTCTCCTTAGAATCTTATATATGTCCCTGTTTCAGACTTGCATCCGTAACTGTAAAATATATACTGTATTCGGTATTATTATTATGATGTACATATAAACATTTCTTAATGCGTAGTTATACACGGTATTGCGAAAAAACAACTCGGAAAGAACAGCTACACGAAAAAAAAAAATAATAATCGGCACCACGAAAAAACGCTTTGAGTGCGCTTTTTCACTGGGTGAATTTAGGTTGACAAGTGGGTGAAAAAGCAAACGATGGACTTCGGATGGTTGAGAAGTGGCATTATTTGCGATGAATTTGAGAGTTGAATGTTTTCATGTATTCAAGAACATATTCAAGTCTGAAATTCATCTCCCTGAATGCCACTTTTTTTCAACCATCCATAGGTCGTCGTCTCATTTTCACCTGAAATTCATCCAGTGGAAATGGGGCCTGAAGGTCAGTTTCGAAGCTGAAAGTCTGGTATTTTATTCGCTAGTTGTGTTTTCATAATAACAATTATGTATGATAAGCATTTTCTTTCTTATTTTATATCCGTTAATAATAGTATTTCTAGAAACAAACCAGAAGTTAATTTTGATGTTGCTAAAATTCACGTTTTCCGTACTTTATGAAGAATTCTGACCATCCTCAAAAATATTCCAATAACTATCTGTAATAATTTTACGACGATCAAAACAAAACTGAAAAAAAATCGCTATTTAGCGTTCGGAAAATCATGCTTTTAAATCATGCTAGTAATCATGCTTTTAATGGACGGATGTATCCCCAGTTATTATTATAGTTAAATAAAACGTGAAATGAAATATTGAAATTTTACGTAATTAATAGTATTACTGTTTACTCTATGAAATTGCCTTTCGTAATTGCCAAAGCAGCGGAAAAACATGTTAAGATTTTTATTACCTAGTTTCTCACTTAACTTTATGAAATAGGATGCGAAGATCCATTGTTCTGCAATGTAATCGATCATTCATATTATTCTGAGCTTAACACTTTTCGTAATAAGCAGGAATAATATTAAAGTTAGGATTCCATCACTACTTCCACGGTGAATTAATACAAACAAAACAGAAAACA
>JAQFYR010001302.1:0-10346 GCA_034694985.1 Campodea silvestrii
CTGTTGTCGTGACGTCACTACCATAGGAGGGGGCGGGGAACTCCCCCCTCTCTCAGTATGCTGATTTGAATTAGCAGTAGTAGAGATATGGGCGACATTAGAAACGTGTAGATGCGTGTTGTTTGCTACACTGTTTCAATTTTATTTGGTTTCTACGCTATTTTAAGTACGGTAATATGGTAAATTATGCAACAACAAAAAAGGAAAAATCCTGAAAAAAATAATTTTTCATTTCTGTTGTATTTCGCTCTTATAAACGATGTATTTAAGAAAATTTGGGAACGAAAAATTTAGTTCATGCTCAGCATGACAGGCATGACCCCCAAAGCCGCCACTGGTACGTAAAACCTATTAAAACATCAGATGTTTTAACTGATTTCACTTTTATGTGATTTTACGTACATTTTCATTTTTCTTTCTAGATGTACCAGATCCAGATGATTCACGATAATGTGCGAAACATATCGTAGCCAATAAAAATTAATAGACATTAATGTACGGAGATGACTATTAACATGTGTTTATTTATATTGATTTTAAATTTCGCGCATGCTCCAGAAACCAATGACATATTTCCCATCAATGTCGTTGAGTTCAAAATCACTTGATACTTACATATTAAGAAATAAACAGAAAACATAACAACATAAAGAGATCTACTCAATTTCTTTTTAAATGGCACCCCAACACAGTCAGCAGGGGCTACCTCATACTGTACTGTATATGTGTTATCGAAATAAACAAAGAAGCATAAATGTGATTTACTTACATAAATTGAACGTGTACCAAAATTTCTAAGGAAACAACATTTTCTATAAATTCTATTTTAAACAAGTGATAATTCATTTTACAAGCAAACGGAAATTTGAGAATGACGATGTATATGTTAGCACACAAAGATTAAACGGACAGCAAAACAATTAAAGCAACTATTGGTTAATTTTCAACATCTGTTTTCATCATCAATGCAAAACAGATGAGATCTCCTTGAGCGTATCTGAAATATAAAAAATAAGATTGCAGAATGCTAAATGACATATTGCGCACTATTAAAATTTTAACGAAATGCTAATTCCTGATTGCAGCGAACTCTTATGTTCAATACACGAATTTTGTGTTTGGTATGGTCACTCCCTCAGGACGCAATACTTGCTACCTTAGTAAGAAAGAATTTATGAACCTTGCTTGCTACGAACACGGTTGCCGCAAGTCATGGCCGAACATGCAACAACTACAAATAAAATTTTCTGCGAACGTATTAAAGTCTCAGAAAGGTAGTCACAAACCACGTCGGCTCGGATTTGAACGAAATTTTTTATACCACTAAGTTAAATGGGAGAATTTATTCAGCTCCAATCTATCCGACGGTTAATAGTGGAGCAATAAAATATATATCTAACAAATTAATGTATATTCCATTACAGTAGTAAAATCGGCGAGTGTGACATTATGGCTTGCTACTTTATTTTGATTCTACCCCACTTTTCACATGAAATTTATGAAGATTTGACTAACATTAATCGTGAAATGAAAAAGTTAAAGTTAAACAGTTGAAATGAAAATGGATGATAAAAATATAGAATTGTAGTTGAAATCAGTGTAATGAACGATGACATAACGATTTTCAGATCTCGATAAAAAGAAATAGCTTTCATATGTGTCATTTCCCTACGACCCTGCAATGAAATTCCTGCAATGCAATGGCACCATAAAATATGGAGACAATAGCTATACTCAAATGCAATCAAATTTGCAGTATTGTTACGATGATAAAACCGAAGCTTTTCGGTAAATATCTCTGAACCGGGTCAAAATGTAACTGCCGATAAAAATTGGAAAATATTTTTGAAAATTGCTATTACATGGATATTCATGTTCCGTTCCGAAGATGCAGAAAATATCCCAAGAAAGAACTTATTTTTTGGAAAGAAACCAAGTATGATATCTGAAATTACAATACGAGCAAATAAAAAAACGAAAAGCTGGTCAACAAATTAATATCTTTCTTCTGCTTTTGTGAAGATATTTCGTACCGCAGTTCTCCGAAGTATTCCCTTTATCATATAATCTTGGGAGTGACTATTTCGACAACCTTCCCGTAATTATGATGTCCAGATGAAACGTACCTTATGGAATGGCATATCAAATATTTTCTTCTACTCCAAAAACTTGTACAACTCCGACTGCGACAAATGGCTCAAATCTTCTTCACCACAATCAACAACATACTCGGTACATTCTGGAAGATGCTCATTTCCATCACATGCAAAGGCAACAACTTTTCCAAAAATGTATACATCTTCTTCACCACCTAATGGTCTCACCGCAACAATTTCTGCTACACTGAAGTAGTAGCTCTCATCCTGAGCCAGCCGACTATGGAGTTCCTCATTGACAGCAGTACCAGGTTCAGATGCGTCCATTTGGTTAGTATCAACAGGAATCTCAGAAATACCAAGTGACTTGGGAATGTAAGTTAGGGAGTCAGGATTGGAAAAATCTAAATCTCTCAAATAAATACAAAGTTGTTCTTGTTTTGTTGGTAATGAAAAAGGGACAACTCTTCCTATGACCTCTACCAATATTTTAGTGGATTCCATTTTCTTAACTTCCCATTCTTCATGCGAGATATACACTTTAATTTTGCCTTCTTGACTTTCTGCTACAAATCCAACTTCATGAAGTTTTCCTACCAGTTGACCATTACAGATGTCAGTTTTGTGAACGATAACATTTTCTAAACATGTGACGTCAACCGACTGTAGGCGACTTAAAAACTGATCCTCAGGAATCACACTAAGGTCAGCTAATTTGAAACGAGCGATTAGCAAATACACTACTCTGATTTGTTTACATTTCAATAACCTTTTAAGATGATTGGTGGCATCACATGACTGTCCGTATTCGCACTCTGTCGAATCCGGCGCGATTGCCAATGACACGAAATCTGTTTCAAATTTTGGTCTTATGTTTTCGGGTAACGCCTTCAATCTGTCTATAATATCTGAAATTTCCATTTGTAGATCCAGGAGACAGGCAGTATTCCACACAAAATAGGACGTATTCATGTTTCCCATATTTCCCGATCTGGGCTTCATGACTAAAACAGAGACGCTAGGACGTATACAGTTCTTTTCATCCAGTAAATACAAATCCTCATGATCAGGTACCTCTCCATCAGCTTGTAACAGGCATGATAGATAATTCTTGTACGCAATTTGAACAGATCTTAACTTGTTTGGAAGTATGACACAATTATCAGTGTTTTCTTTATAGTAATGTTCTAAAACTTGTGCATAATGAGTACATGTTGCGCCCACGTTGTTTAAGCCAATACTGTAGAAGAAACTAAGGAATCTGAAAAACAGAGAAATAACATTTCTTTATTTCTAGTGTCATTTTATGCTATTTGTGATCAAATTATAACTTCTTTCAGATTTTCACTGTATTTTGTTTCAAAGTGACTTTTTTTACAAGAAATTACTCATCGCTATGCATGTCTATTGTGTTATTGCAAGTAATAAGTAAATCTGTTTCTGATGTTACTGAATACCAAAAGAAGTGCAAGAAACAAATTTTCGAACAGGTTAGAAGGAATATTAAATGTTCATCCAGAAACAGAACATAATTAACTTGTGCCAATTTAAAGACTAACACTGAATGCTGTGGAAAAGCACTGCTTTGATTTGTAAAAAATCATTTGTTGTGACAAGGTTTGCAGCTGTATAAATAATCTTGTCTTGAACAATGTAGGGATCATTTACTGCAGCATAAGGCGCATAATTATGTTTTTATTTGACAGTTTCATCATGAAAAGTAACTCGTTATTTATTTTATTTATTCTAATTTTATTACCACCTAACTCGTTATTTATTTATTCTAATTTTATGGTACAACTGATGTTATTGTTATTGTTCAATCCGATATCATTCAATTGCATGTTTTAAATTTATTATACTAAATAATTATGTGATCACTTCTTGATTGGTGTACTTTTAATATTGCTAAGATATAGCCAAATTTTATTTTTTTACTCTGAATATCATCATTGAATTATTGTTTTATTATTTTATATTATTTTGTTTGATGAATCTTCATTGGTTTTCATCTTAGATACAAATAAAGGACATTATTATTATTATTATTATTATTATCAAGTATAAATAACTATATGTCGTTCTTAGTACACTTTCTTGAATGAAGTAATGCAATTATCTCTTATCTTCATAGAAATCGCTTTCCAGCATTTCTCAATTTCAACTGTTGCTTTCTTGCAATCAAGTGATTTTTCTGTTTCTGTAAAAAATAAAGATCACGTTATCTGCAGCTATACACGAAAATGTTAGATTGAGAAAAGTTTTCTCACCTCCTTTATCACAGTACAATTTATTTATATCGATTAAAGATATTTGTTCTTTCCCATTCTTGAGACAAAAGTCAGAAAAGGTTTCATTGAGATGTTTTCCACATCGAAGGTGGCAGTCTACCAATGCACCACACCCTACGGATTGTAGAAGCATGATAAAAATATTGTCAGAAATGAACATAAAATAACAAAATGTCTTTCAGTTTACAAGATTTAGCGGGAACTCATATCGCACGGTGGTCCCGTTTTGTTCTCTAGCGGGAATCGAACCCGGAGTTTGACCGTCGAGTTCAATTTCCGCTGGAGACAGGGGCGCAGTTAACGGGCGTTGAAGGCGTTGGCCAAAGCCGAGGCCCTCGCAGTTCGAGGCCCTTTTCGGTAATCAAATTTAAGAAAAAAATTGACAAAAAATAATAATAGGAAACCAAAAACATACCAAAACAAACAATAACAAATTCTAACAATATACATATATGGCCTCATTCCGATTTCGAAGGCCTCCGTATATAGTGTCAATATGAGCACATTAAAGATTAATAAGCCACGGTATACTATTTGCGCATTACTGATGATGAGCATGAGTGACATAAATAATACTTATGCATTGCTTCTTTTTTTTATCTTATGCTATAGTCCCAAAACTCGGAATGCACTTCAAAGGTAGTAACATTTTGAGTGTAAATTAAATAGCACTTTACCTTATTTCTTTAGGCATTTGGAAATGGAACTGCAATCAGAGAAAGGCGAACAGAAGCTTACAATGCAATATGAAATAGCAAGATTAACCAACGAAAACTTGGTATTATGAAATATACATACAATTACTTTGATGTGATATTAATTGCATATTATTTTGTTGTAGGATTTAAAGAAAAAGGTAAACGATTTGACAGAACATCTACGCATGGAGAAAATACGAAACCAGCAGTTGGAGAAGGATGTAAAGAAAATGAAAGAAGCAGGTATGCTAAAAAGAAATAAAGATTTTTAATATTATATATATATATAATATATTAAAATACATTTTATTACTTCAGTAGATTCAGGAATACGAAGGTATTCCTGAAAGGATTAATGGTAAAGGTTTTATAAAAGTTATAATACAGAGTTATAACTTTAAACAGTTTTTATGTTTTATTGATTTAATATTATTTGAGCGACATATGATGTTCATGTAAACGAAACCGGTCGCGTTTTCAAAAAGAAATTGCAGAGCAGGCAAAAACACTGTTTTGTTTCGAACCTATAATATTTGTTCCTCATGTGACTTTTCATAATTCCAGCAGGAAAGAACAGTGATAGCTTAAATGGGCTACCAAGAAATGATGAAGATAATGAAGAAACTGACGAAGAGGAAACCAAACCAATGGGCACAGATGAAGACGGAGTGGTTGAAGAGGAATTTACAGCAGGAGAATTCGATGCTTTGGAAGAAGAAATAGGGGCTCTCTATTCCGCGCTGGATGCTGCACAGAAGTGTAGTGATCAGGTGTCATCCCAACTTGATGATATACTTCAGAAGAATAAACGTCAAGAAATCAACGCACCTGATCAAGACGACGCTCCAAAAAAGTAACTTTTAAGTATTGCTTTTTTGATGATTAAGTTTCGTAAATGGAAATAAATTTGTGGAACATTGAAGAAATAAATAAAAAAATAAATCATTGAAGAAATAAATAAAAAAAATCATTGAAAAAATAAATAAAAAAATAAATCTTTGTTGCTATACAGAGAAGCATATGAGTGATGAGTCTGGATTGATATTGGTGATATTCTGTTTTATAATTACTATTTAGCATATTATGTGTTGCAATATCTTTAATAATTAAGTACATTAAAATTTATTTTGTATACTGTCACTTATATTGTAAAACTTGCATCACTGCTCTCTTCTTGAATGAAATTTCTGAAAAAAAAAAAAAAAAAAAAAAAAAAAAAAAAAAATTTTTAATAATTATGTCTAAAATTACACTGTACTTAGATGCATTGCCATAGATAATGTGAAAGTTGTACCTGTAGTTATTTACTTTGAAACGTATTAGGTCACAATTAAAAATTATACTTTTCTTCCATGTTATTTAGCATGAAATAATTATAAATAAAAACCACAAAATTGGGATCAAATCAAGTATTGAAGAAATCTTTGTAGCATATTGTATCAGCTAACGTGAAATATTATTATTGTTACATACATAATTATATTTATAATCTGTTAATCGGTCAGTTGTGAGAGATTCTAAATGTCAATAGTTCATAAGAATGACGACGTACACATTATATTATTATATCAACTTGTCAATGCAAGTAAATTTTGTTTCTGTAGCTTACAGTTATAAAGTATGTGAAATACTGAAAACAGTCATTAAAGTTAAAATAATCTGTATGGTATATGTTTTCATTATTATTGACCTTACAAAATAAGAAATTATGGGAATTTGGAATGTACATTGAAATTTAATTCAGCGCTACGAAAGTTCAACGCTGCGAAAATTCGGCACCAAAGTTTATTCTAAGATCATTGAGTAATGAGTAATTAAGATTATTGAGTAATGAGTAATTAAGATTATTGAGTAATGAGTAATAATTTTATTGCATGGAAAGATGTATGGTAAATATTCTGTATGTTACTAATTAATATAAATTACTCTCACATATTGCGATATAAAAATTGTACTATACTTATAAGAAATTCCTCAAATGAACAGTAAAATTTAAATAAATTAAGAAATTCCTGTCAGAAATGTACAAGTAAATAGTAAATTACATGAAAAGATTGAAAACTCACAAGTAAATAATGTAACATATATATGTAAATAAACTCCTACAACGAAAGAAAATGATTCCGAAGCTTTGGATGTAGAAATTACATTAGCATTCTCTTCCGAAAATGTCAATTAATGACAAGTTATTAGCATTGACAAAATAAATAAAAATAAACATAAAGAAACTTATACAAAGGAAAAAAAACGTTACTGAAAAGTACGAATAGGCTATATTGGATGTTAAATTTGCAAAGAAAAATTGTGTGATATGCCTCTTACGCGGCCTCTTAAATATATTGTGTTGCTTATATAGTTGACGATTTATTTATTTTACCTTTATTATTAGTTTGGCGCCGAACTTTCGCTCGCTAAATTGTGCGGCGCTGAATTTTCGCAGCGCTGAACTTTTGTAGCGCTGAATTGTGTCGACGCCGAATTGTCCGCACTGAACTTTCGCGCGCTGAATTGTCCGCGCTGAATTTTCGGTATACCTGTTTTTTTTTTATCTTATTTTTCAAGGATGCAGCACTATCGAATTTATTTCCTGGTTAATTCACACCAGAGGACGTTCTATGTTTTCATCAGTGATATTAGGATCTTTGCACACTTTCTTAAATACACCGAAATATATAAAATTATAATAATCAAGTAAGCGACTTCTCTTTAAAGATTTTTGAATAAAATAAATATTAAACTTCGAAAAATTATGTCATAATAAAATACCAGAAGGACGTCTTGTTCAACTTTACCCAATCAATCAATTCAATCAAGTTTATTGTACCCAGATTGTTAATCTATTATACAATATATTTTACAAAAAATTGACATCTCCCAGATTAGTAAAAATAATGTAGACTAATTTTCTCAATATTTTTTTTTTTATTAAGGACCATCATTGCACTAGTTATTAAAAAAAATGTAGCCAGCATATTGCAGTTTTCTATACGAATAACGAAGAATATAATAAATCAAGGCCGTATATAGGAGAAAATTTCGGAGGGAGTTTTGCTCAGTAAATATGCGGTAAAGTTTAGAAAATTTGGCCGTGCGAAGCTAGGGCGAAAATTTTACAATTATCAGCGCAAACTATGCAGTTTTAATGCGGATTTTATGGATTTTTTTTCGATTTTTCTTTCAAAATTTTCTAATTTTTTCTTTCTCTTTCTTCTCATTGTTTCCCATTTCGGGGGGGGGGGGGACCCTAAGAACCCCCCCCCTAAATATGGCCTTGTAATAAATTAATAATTTCTGGTGCAACTGCTGCTACATTGATCTCGAAACATATTACGTTGTTAATACGAACACCAAACTATATTTATTGAGTTGCAAATGAAAGATGTTTAAAGAGGTAAAGCGCCATCTACCCTTATATGTTAATGTGATACGGATATTTCCCTCATTTTGGTTTCTTTTATTGCCTTTTTTGCACTTGGCCCAATGTTTCCAAATATGCCGCTTCCTATATCCTAATTACATCATAGCGTTAAAATGTGCTAGTAAATCATCCGAAAAAGCAATTACTATTAAGAAGTTGGTCGTTGTATTCAACACAGGTTAAAATGTAAATGGAAAGGAGGTTGAAACATTTATGGAACAAAATCTGATAACATTTCTTTCGTTAGCATGCAGACACATCTCCTGCTACTGTATATATATGATGCGTTGATGATAAACTTAAATAACAAACTCGACAGGAGGCCTTCACCAGTCCCTTGTTTGAGTGCGTACTCCAGATTAAAGAAAGACAAAAGCTTTACGTTTGATAATAAATGAAATATCAACATAATAATTCTTTATTCATGTTAAGTACAAAACAGCTGCATTAGCCAATATATTGTACATAAAGGAGGACAGTATTAGAAGAAAGTGTTTGTACATCAATACATGAAGACAAATTCTGACTTTTAGAAGGTTAAGAGAATGCAATTATACTATATAATATGCAACTAAATTGGAAATATTACAAACTTTTAAAGTATTGCAAAGAAGTGATAAGTGCAGTTAAGTTGAATGTGATAGAATTTTTCTAATCCAGCAGGTTCTTAAAATTCTTGCAATAGTTGGTGCAATCTTACCGAATTTCAAAAGGCAAAATAATACTATACTACAGTTGTTTACAAAAAAAATATAATTTATCTTTACAAAGCCAACAATCAAATACAAGCATCTGAAGTTTTCAGGCGTAGATACAGGGTGGGGGTGGGGGGCGACCTTCCCCCTCAAAAGAAAGAAAAAAAAGTCAGAAAATTAGTATATAAAAAAATTCTTAAAAATATTTCTAAAACAGCGTATTGTTATGTTTTTACTAAAAAACTAAACATTTCGTCTTCGCTCAGCTCGAAGGTTAATGGTCTTTGTATTTTACATTTTCTGTATCCGAATCTCCAACAACGGTGACTGGGTCATCGCCTATAGTGGTATTTATAAACGTCGAAATACACACAAAAATGAATAACTAATTAACTATGCGTAAACGGCGCCGATTTTGTTTTTCGCAAATGCCACGTAGATTCTTCACATACGTACCTGAGAAAACAACTTATTAGTTACATTTCCCAAATTTATTTAGTAATTCAGTTTGACACCATAGCATTAAAACGTATACTATTTCTCTCGTTTCCTAATGTGTGTGTCCAAAGGCTTATAGTAGTTCATCTTATTAGAATGTCTTAAATCGTTGATTATTTTCTAAACACAGCAGTTTACAAAATGATACAAACTTTGCCAAGTGCAGTATAAATGTTGTTCTTCTGCCAAAGAAAGCATTGCGGAGAAAATCTTTTAATTAATGATAGTGTAATAGCTGCGTAATTAGTACACAAATTCTTTTCGTGGTTCAGCATACCTTTTTTCGTCTAGTTACATAATAACAACAGTTTCTAAGAATAAGTATGTCGTCTTGTTCATCAACAGGGCCATTTTTCTTCACGTTTTTAAATTTAGGATTTCATCCAACTTGTCAATCATATCTTAAAGTGTCAACCAGTATGTCGAAGTGTCACTGGAGGGTATAGGAGTGGGTTGAAACTACGCACGTCATATAATATTAATTAGGAATAACCTATGCAGTAAGAATAATATTTTAATTGTGGCAATACATTACTTAATAATTACTTTATATTTCTATTGATTTGGTCAAGAAATTTCTTTCGCGTCGCACCTCGTTATTATAAAGGTAAATGAAGCTGGCGCGTATACTGTATTATCGAATATGCTAT
>JAQFYR010001303.1:0-10345 GCA_034694985.1 Campodea silvestrii
GGCACTGATTAATAATAGGCTACTAAATATGAGTCCGTTCCAGATTGCCAAGTATGGGGAATACGATGCTAGGCTACCCTTGGCCTATAACAGTATTCCGGCTGTAAGAACTGCAAAGTCCTTTCACAAGATAGTAAATTCTGGAGCCTGTACATATACATTACTTACACATTTCAAAGACATAATTTAAATTAAGATAGTCAAGTTATTTCTAATGAAAGTACAAATTCAACAATGTGAATTGAAAGTTCGAAAACAGCCCGCAGGCGTCGCCCTCGGCGAAGCTAGGCTCAAATTCTATTTTCTCGAAGTGTAATATACTCATAATTAGTCTAAAACGTACCGGAGAAATTTCCAGATGATTTCCTAATGTCCTCTAGGCCGTAGCCTGTTTAAATTCAACACTTGGAGCGAGCCTGGCTCGTTAGTCAACTTATAATACGAAATATAACAATGCGACGGTTAAGAAAACACAATGTTTAGAACACATAAATGGCGTCTTACCACTTTGTTTATTTGGTTGCCCTGCCGTCAGTCGTCAGGGGAAGTGATAGTGTTATGAAAGTGGGGGACCAGTTCCCCGCGAATGAGAAATATTAACGGACTTACAAATAACAGCCACACTAATAACGATTTTGACAGGCAGCTTCTACAACTGGACAGTGATTGTCTGTAAAATGATTTTTAACGCTATCGTAGAAAAGTTACTAGCAATTTGTACCATACCATTTAGAAAACATTCAGAAACAATAACACGATAGTACTTATATTATTATTCAATTAATTTGCATATACAAATACCAAAAAGATCTGATGTATTTATTGTGCACAAATATTTAGCTATTGAAGTATATCTAAATACATTTTTTACAGTACGTTCTGGTAGTAATTTTAAATCTTTTTAGTATAATTTCATTAAAGTGACTATGTTAAAGTCCAAAATTAATGCAGATGGATTCAGTGCAAATAATATTTATCAACCTACTTGAACTTTCAACCATACTATTAAGCATTTTAAGCGAAAAATACGCAGGGACAACGTGAGTTTCAATTCATTACTGTATTACAACCATCATATTTTAACATTCCAATATGACGGTGTGTACATATTTCACAGGAACGTGTCAGTGGGATACTATTGAGTAGCTACTAGCTTCCAAACTAACGTTTCGTATGTCGTTCTTCTATGGAAAAACTCTTTAACATCATTTTGCCTCAAAAATCTCAAATTCCCCATGTTAATTCACATACTAAATGTGTACATGTGAGCCATGGAAACATTATAATTCCAGTTAATGCAATGATATTTATATTTTGAGTTGATGGCACTAAATTATTCAAACTTCTCACTTTTATTAATATTGAAATATTAGAATACCTACCAAAATTACAGAACCGGGGGAAAATTGCGATTTTTCTGCACATTTTTACACTTGCTATGTTGTTTATGCAAACGTAAATAATATCATTTAGAAAAAAAGAAAAAAAATCAGAAGCCCCCATGTGTATGCATAACACTGATATAGGTATTAGCAAGTGGAATTTTGGAGACCCGAAATAGGGTTATTTATAGGTAGAAAAAATAATTTAAAACCGAAGACACTTCCGTCATTACCTTCACATGAAGATAATGCAATATAACGTGATCCTGCTGAATTTCAGGAGGTGTCAACAAGCAGCACACTTGTGTGTCGTATTTCGTCATTTATTCCTATGCATCATTAGCAAATTTGGTAATTATCATTTGGGGGATGTTTTGAATATCTGGCAACTACAAAATAAATTCACATAGCAGAGACGATTGGTGAAAGATTATTAAAACAACTAAAGAAATAAGCATGGGTGGAATATGAGTAGAAAAAAAACTCCTTTTTCAAGATGGAGTACGAGTCTGCTAAAAAGTTGATTACAGATGTGTTTTAATAAGTCTAATTTTAATAACGCAAATAATACGTCAGTTTTCACTAGTGAAACGAATATCAATACTAACGATTTGGATTATTTTAAACCTGGGGTTTGTAAGTCAGCGTCAGCACAGGCATTACAAACGTTGAACACTTTTTGTTTTAGAGTGTATTGAACAGTTATAAATAAATAAGTAAATAAATAAAAAGTTGAAAGCTGCACTTCATCATGGGGTTTCTAATGCATGTTGGTTTTCAATTTGCTGACTGCAGTTTCGGAATGACTATGGTTAACCATCTTCAGAAGAGCAACTATAATTATAACCCCATGATGAAATACAGCCTTCAAACGAACCCTGCTGAAACCCAACAAACATCAAATAAAAACTTGATTATTTAGAATATTATTAATTGATAGAAAGCATTAGTATGAAATAGGTTTATCCAATTTTTCATTCACTACCAGCCACTGAGGTGTGGCCAAACCTAACTCTGAAGTGATAAAAAAAACGTAAAGAGCAAGAACATTTCACCAAAAAATGGCTGAAAATCCCACAAAACCTGCATATTATTTCGCACACAAAAACCTAAACCTAGGGATGCAAACGAGACGAGAGCGAGACTCGCTATATCAAGACCGAGACGAGACCCAAGCCAGGCCGAGACGAGACCGAGAGTTCTGTCAAAAGTTTCGATTTAGTCTCGACTTTTAAGTCAGCCAGAAATTGTAATACTTTTTGCTAAAATTGAAAAGGAACGAACCTTTAAATATTGAAGTAATCACAAAACGTATATTCTTAAAGGAAATTTACACTCAAAATACAAATGAAACTGATTTCCTACATCAGAGAGCATTAATATAGAGTTTAGAAGTCTTATTTTTCATTTTTGTTCGCTGTAGAAGATATTCAGTGACAAAACCTAGAAAATGTGTTCCCCCTTCGGTTGCATTTTTACATGCTGCCTCCCCCTTTTGTCATTGGCTACCGAGTTAGTCGGTACCAATAAACGTATTTCTTCCTCCATGTTTGTTCCGAGGAGTGACCGCCAACATAACTGGAAATAAAATTTGCAAATAAGCACAGAAAATACGCAGAAAACGAATGTTTTCTTCCAGTTAAGTTTGCCAAACTGTAATCATGGCCGACTATTTTGCCTTTTTGAATATTTACATTGTTAATTTTTGTTTTTCATTGTTACTGGGCCATTATACAGTTTTATAAACATGATAAGTGATATTATGTGGATCTACAAATGTATCACAGTGAATTTTTAGGAACTTATCTCAGCATCTCTCTGTAATTGGGGATGGAAGGTAAGGTAGCCTATGTAGGGCCTACTGAAGTTTCTGTACTGATGCTTTGGAAATGACTATAGGGCCTATATTAGAACGGCTGTCGACAGACCAAGGAAAGCCTATATCGAACAACAATCAGATTAATGACAGTTTAAAGCCTACTCTATAGGATAATTATTGTCTAGTTACTAGACTCCCTTCGCCGGAGGCGAAGGAAGTCTAGTCCCACCCTCCGGCGAAGGGAGTCTTGTAACTAGACAAGATAATTATTTTATCAATATTTCAATGCTGTTTGGATGCAATCGGACGACTAGGCTTCCTAAGCTACTGTAGGCCTATCTAGCGTACAAAGTTGGCACTTGTTTATCATGTCAGGTCAGCCTACTTTTTTATAATTTTAAAGCTGAAATAACCTGGCCAAACCGTGTTTTTCTTTGGTAAAGGTTAGGTCAGGTTAGGTTAAAATAGGCTAGTTCAAAATAACTTTAAATAAAAACACCTACCGGTACAGGATATAAAACTAAATTTAAATCACCTGACCGCTGACCCAACAGTGTAAACAAGTGTCCAAAAGTTTTATGGGATAATTTAAAATATTTATCACTTAGAGAGTGCAGAGTTCACAGAATAATGAAAATATACTGTTTTTTTAGCCTTCTCTGCAAAATTTATTCATACGGATATGGTAACAGTTTTGGACGACCGGTTTTGTGTCCTAAAAAGACATCTTCGGGTCCTAACACAATATAATCACATAGATGCTACAAAATTTAATATCAATTTAATACTGTGGAACTGTGCAGAGAAGGCTAAAAAAACTGTATATTTTCATTATTATGATAATTTTAAAATTTGTTATTCTGGTGGAGATAATTATGACTCCACTTTTTGTAATGGTTATTCAGACATTATTTAGTTCAAATATTATTGGAAATTGTGAAGGATGTATTTGCGAATGATAGTCAAGACATTTGATAGTAATGTCAAAATTCTAATTGTACGACTTCTGTGATTCCGTAGCACTTTGACAACCTTCTGCAGGCAGTCAGAACTTTAAGTTACTGTAGTTTCTCTCCTTATGTAAGATAAAATCATGATTTTTTCATTTTAAAGATACTGATCTTTAATTTCTTTTAGTGTGACTGGCATCACTCTGCTATCCATAGAACTTTCATAATTAATTCCCCAATTCACCAATTGCTTCAAATTTCTAACATTTTTCAAAGTTTTTGTTTTTGTTTCTCAGCTCAGTAATGATATACAGGTCTGGGAAAAAGATTAAAATAAAGAACTAAATTAGTACCCTTGCAATATATTTTTAAATTTCCTGTATCTTATCTGGTTGTGGATCTATTGACTACTGAATGTTGAAGAATTGCACATTTTGTCATTTTAAAATAATTAATTTCTCCAAAAGGCCATTTCTTAAAATTTTGAAATTCACAAGAAATGTTCTACTAGACATGTGTAACAAGACTACAGTATATAAGTTAGAAATGGTATCTATTTCTCATTTATTTTTGGTAAGCCATCAAAGTTGATTATTTTCTCTCTGTAATGTTGCGAATAGGAATTTTACTACCACACATATGCATTTTGTGTATATTTACCATATGTGTAAAGTCAATTTCATTACAAATAATATTTATAGGCTATTTTAATGAATTATTTGGATCTACAAAATGGCAAAAGTTATAACCATTCAAAATCAAGTTTAATAGTTTATTGCACTTGCCAGGTGGTACTTTCAATAACAATTAGCCCTTGTAAATGCTATTAGATATTGTGCCTATGAATCTCTTAGCCACTTATATTCAGGTTAATGACTATTCTCTCACAGAGTGAGCCAAATAGATGAGAAATATATACAATTTCTAACTCATATAGACTTGTTACAGATGCTATAGAACATTTCTGGTGAATTTCAGAATTTAAAAAAAAATGATCTTTTGGAGAAATTAATTGTTTAAAATGATAAAATGCACAATTTTTAAATATTCAATAGTCGCTATCTCCACAACCAGATACGATTCAGGAAATTTAAAAATATGTTGTGAGAGAACTAATTTAGTTCTTTATTTTCATCTTTTTTCCAGATCTGTAGGCTATGTTGTTACTGAGCTGAGATAAAAAAAAATCCCAACGCTTGAAAAATCTTAAAAAGTTGAAGCACTTGGGGAATAAATTATGAAGGTTGTATGGATGGCAGACTGATGCAGATCACACTAAAAGATATTAGAAATCAGTATCTTTCAAATTAAAAACAAATCATGATTTTATCATATATAGGAGAGAAACTACAGCAACTTGATTTAAATTGTTTTAGGTGGCATACTACAGTGCCGACGGTATACTGTGATATTAATCAATGCTACAAATATTGGCAGCTAGATTTGGACGCTTAATAGATTATTTACCCAGATAATGAGATAATCATACCCGATTAGCCTACGTTACCAGTATTTTTGACAATCGATTAATCGGACATAATCTATTATTACAAAATACTTGAAATGTTAAAGGCGAAACCTATCATGTTACCACGACAGTACTTTGAAAGACCTTGTATTGAGAAGTCTAGCGATGCTTGAATCGCCTTTATACGATGTTCTATTCAAAAGCTATAGACGTTGATTTTAATAAAGTTTTTCTTACGTTTTTCATCTAAAAATAAGAAAATCTTATAAAACGCCAACGGAAACTAAGTACCATCACGAATAATATTTTTTTAATTCTTAAGTTTTTTGACATTACCGTACCGGTACCATACTTATATAAAAAAAAGGCGTACTGAAATAGTTTATATATAGGCCTACCGGTATCGTTCGAAACAGTTTGAAAGCAGCTTTAAATTGATGTAAGATGTAGAGCTAAACATTTTTTGGTTGTCATATTGCATCATTTATAACATTTTGAAACTTGTACAATGTCGACGTAAAATGTTCTATCCAGGCGCGTAGCCACGATTTGCCAAAGGGGGGGGGATGGACCATAAAAGTAGAAAATTCGTTGGATGAAAAATTGCCCAAGTGAAACGAATATTTTTAAGCAAGACCTAAGAAAATCAGTAAAGTTGATAGGAAGAATGAGCCGAGCGCAGCGATGGCGAAAATGTTTTACAATTTTGGAGGAAAATGTGAAAATTGCATGCAATTTTAATGATTTTTTTTTTAAATTTTCTAATTTTTTTCTTCTTTTTTCCTCTTCCTTCATATTTTTTTCTTTTAAAGATTTCTGCCACTGGTTCTATCTCTCTGAGGTATTAAAACTGGAATTGAACTTAGGCTTGGGTGATTTTTTAAATTCTAATAATCGATTAATCGCTAATAAAATAATCGAATTACGGTACTCAATTATTTGAACTTCAGCATGTTGCTGTATTCTTCCAAGTTTTTCTGATTTTTACAAACAAAAACATACGAAAAACGCAGAAAAAAAACTCAATTCAGGCGCCGCTGTAATCCTGTGAATACGAGATCTTTCAAACGTGTGGAAACATGACAGGTTTCATGTTTCTAATAATGAAGTACGGTATTTGGTAATAAATAATAATCAATATTATTTCCGATTAATAGAAATAACAGATACAATTATCTAGATAAATAATCGAGTTAATTGCCCAAGCCTAATTGAATCTTTCAAATGAACATTACTGGTATACTGTACATGCACATTTGGGATTTGCAATGAAAAGGCAGGGATTATCAAAAGGGTGTTAACAGTAAGGAAATCAAAATAGTGAAAAATCAGGAAAATGAAAAAGTAGGCCAAGTAAAGTACAGGAGACAATCTTTCTTCATTTTTTTGTCCTATTTTATTTAAAAACTGATTATTTTCAAAGAACGTGCTGCAAATATTTCATTATTTAATTTTTCATGACAAAGATAATTAATAATATTAACTTTTTGAAACAACTAGGCCTGTGTACTTTTTGAGTTGGTGCAAGGTAATAAACTTGCAAATTCTACATGCACTATGACACTACCAGTACATGATCATTCATTGTAGTAACTCTTCATTTCCTCATCTCCAAGCATGATTGGTCGAACAGCCCTCACAGTTATTCATCGATATTTAATGTGTATATACCAGTGAAACACAATACAAATGGTGAAATTGTGTACCGTTGTATATTTCCAAAATATAAAAAAACAGTGGCAAGTTCGACATGAATGAGCGTACGTCAAATGCATGGCAGGATGGTATCCTACAAGAAATTCTCAAACAAACATCAGAAGGACACATCAGTGAACAGTGATACTTGATACACTACTTATCAGTGAATTAATTGAAAATCATTGTGTCATTTTTCCAATGTATAACAGCAATGTTAAATAAATAGCCTATATATATTTAAGTCTGATTTTGTACAATCCCTTATCTAGGCTACAAGGTTATATAAAATGTTTCAAAATTGGTTTTTATGCAGGTATTAGATGATTGAATGGGATTTTGCCATCATCATACTCATTTTTAAAACATCTTTACTTCCACAAAGAAAGACAAATGCTTGATGTAGTGTTATAAATACATTCTGAAATCATTTTAAAAAAACTTAAGTATTTGCTACAGTAATTAATATACTCCTTTTAATTGTGGATGTATTTCATGTTAAACAATAACAGATGCAAAGAAGGTCAATTAATCTGATTTCATATAGGATGCATATCAATTTTCTTAGCTTACAGGGTACTGGTTTTCATCATACAAAATATTCAAGTATTATCAAGTACCGTAGTTTATTTCTTCCAGATTTAGCTCAATTTAAAAAGAAAGTTTACAAAATTTCTTTACAACAGTACCTTAGGAAAAATAGTTATTAGGTGTTGCAGCCATATGGTGAATCTTGCATGCATTCTGAGTCAGTAAAAAGGGTGTAACTTAGCTATTCCACTTCGAGCGTCTCCACTGGTCTAGTCATTATTACAACTTGCTGTATCTTTTTTGGGCTCAAGGCACTGAACTGGCTGCTGTAGGGTAGCCTAGTGTGTATTTTTATAATAAAGTAGGCCCTATGTATGAAATGTATCAATGTTTACTAGCCTACATTACAGCAAGCATACAGTTCACCAAATAAAAACATAAACACTTCAATATGCTCATTTCTTTTTATTGTGATCTCGGATAACCACACATGATTAATTATTAAAAATGTTAACTCCTCAGTGAAATTTAGTGAATTATACATTACAACTCTTCATTTGCAATGCTTGTCTTTAGCTGTTAGCTTACACATGAGCTACCAGACCATTTTTTGGAAGAACAGGACAGTTTTTGTCCCATATAAATACATAGAAATCAGTTTTTGTGTATAACATATAGGAAATGATCTAAACTTTTTGATGAAAGCAAAATTATTTTGTTGAAATGCATAATTATTTACTTGTCATTGTCAAAATGAAGATTTTCATATGGTGAAATGATCTATTTCAAAGTGAAAAGTCACAATCTTTGGGAATTTTTTCAAAAATATCTTCAGAAAATTCATCTGGTTGATTACAAGCACTGGCATATTTTTATTTTTTGTGTTCACAACAATTTAAAGGTACCTTAATCCTACAGAATATTTTTTTTAAAATTGTAACTTTTCACTTTCAAATGAATCATTTTACCATTATGAAATTTTTAATTTTCTTTTAAAAACAAAATAATTTCACTTGATCACTTCCCTTAAAAATGTGAAATCATTTCCTACAGTATACATTTTAGACATAAGAATTTTAATTTCATTAATAAATTAAAAATACCTGAGTACCGGTAATGGACCAATTTTTTTGAAAAGACAAGTCATTTTTTCTGCCATCTAAATATGTAGAAGAAATTCAATTTTTACTTGCAAAACACATTTATTAATGAAATTTAAGAGTTTTTGATATATGTGAAATTATTTTGTATTTATAACTGCATTTTATGTGTGAATTTATTTTATGAAAATTTATATGGTAAAAAGGTGAAGTGATCTGTTTCAAAGGGAAGAGTTGCATTTTGTGGGAGTTTTTTCCATGTTACCTTTTTAAAAATTGATGTAGGCTATTCACAAAAATTAAAATATACCCTTAATCTACAACCCTTGAACTTTCTGCTAATACTTTAATTTAGATTACTTGAAAGGTACGAAAAACTTTTTCAGAAATTACAACTTTTCACTTTCCGAGGAATCAATTCACCACATGAAAATTTTCAAATTGCCAAAAAAAAAATTCACTTCTATCAAAATGCTGCAATCATTTAGGCCTACTACCTTCTACACCTAAAAACTTTTATTTTATTAAGAAATAGATAACTAGGCCTAATTGCAAACTGTTGAAAATGAGCTTAGTCCCCATGTAATTTAGATGGGAGGGGGGGGGGGAGAGGAAACTAACCAACTAAAATTGTCCTTTACCTGTTGAAAATTAACTCTCCTCATATCATATTTAGATGGGACAAACACTGAACTGTTCTTACAAAAAGTAAACCCATTAATTTTTATAAATATGATGTACTGATGTAGCCTAATCTAGTGGAATGCATATTGGACTGCTGCTAACATCGGTGACCAGGCCTACGAAACAACCTTGCTGGGGCATACACAGCCGCACAGGCCCACCTGGGTAGATTTAAAAATTATATTTATCATCTTATAACACACCTTTACTTAACTTACTGCTACTTATTAATGCTTCGTCCAAAATTTGGTTTTCTTTTCAAATGACAGGTCAGTTTTGCTCCCATCTAAATGCATGGAGTTACGCTCGTTTTCAACTTGCAATTTCTCAGCTATTTATTAACGGAATTGAACAAATTTTGTTCCTAAAATATAGGAAATGATCTCAACTTTCTGAAGGAAGTGAAATTATTTAGTTTAAATGCATGTTTGCCTGTCAAATTCAGAATTTTCGAATGGTTGAAAAATGAGAAGTTGCAATTTTTGGGAATTTTTTCTGTACATTCAAATTGAAGTAAAATCGAAAATAAAAATATCCTCATAATCTGCAAGACTTGAACTTTCAGTAGACATTTTTATTTTCATGATTAGCTTCAATAAAAGTACTGAAAAAATTTCCAAAAATTGCAACTTCTCACTTTTTAACTATTCTCTTCACCTTATGAAACTTTTGATTTTCACAAAGAAATGTACATTCAAACAAAATAATTTCACTGC
>JAQFYR010001304.1:0-10343 GCA_034694985.1 Campodea silvestrii
CAATCATGAATATTAAATATTATTGAAAGCTATACACAATAATTCATTATTTCAGTTGAATTGGACAATGTTAACAGATTTCACTAATATCTACGTACATCTGTTTCCTCCCACCATATCCACTAACAAATATATTTCCAGGATAACCAACAAATTTCATTAACCTGGACACACAACCTTCCCCTAAACAATATTAATATCACCCTCTCTAAAACTTCAGAAACTTATAACAACAAACAAAAAAACATCCGCGCCACAAATTAAATAACAGAATAACCTCAAACTAATTCTAATTACATTTTGAAACATTCACTTATACGTATGCAAATTTCTCCTTTCACTGTAACAAATACCCAAACAAAAATGTCTGAAATTGGCGACCAGCAAAATCACCTTCCAAGACTCAAACTTTTATGAGCTTATGTACGGATAATTTCATCTAACTTTCTCTCCGTATATATAAAGTATTATACACAAGCAAAGGATAAACTAGGATCATACTGGTCTGCAATGTTATTGCTTTTTGCAACAGTATATTAGAACAGAGCAGAAACAGTAAGCTATGGAAAACTCACTCACTTGATGAGGAAGTATAGAAAACATACAAGAACTTTCATGTGAGATAGTTTTAGGTGAAAAAAGTGTGTTTGGGCGGTTCAAATCGGATATGCTGGTAATTTAATCCTGAAGTTAGCTGCTGGGAGTTGATTTAATTTGTTTCAATATTACGATAATTATGTCATGGACTTTCTTGGAACCGTTAGTAAGGTTAGTTATTGGTTTATGAGTCAGTAGGGTTTGCTTGGTAGTACGTAGATTGATAAGTGTGGATGGTAAGCTGGAGAATTATGAAAATGAGTCGAGGAATTTTGTTCGAAGTCTAGATAAAATAAGAAATAGACTATTTAAAAAAAAAAAAAAAAAAAAATTAAAACCCATTATACACGAGAAACGAGATAAACATACCGGAAATAGCCTGACGGTGTGAAGTATTTTTTCATTTGATTATTTATTCTAATATCAGGACTTTAGAGCGGTATCTTATGTAACTCTAATTCCGGTAGTCAAGCTGGGAAATGTAAAAGTATCGGAGATTTTATTAAATGAGTCTTTCTTATTTTTTCCAGTATTTTTTTTATTTAAGATCAGGGTATATCATTCTGATTAAATGGATTGATCGCTTTGAAATCTGAAATGCAGGTATACTCCTCAACCATGGTTACACTTATCGAGATTTCTTTCTGATAATCTGAAAAATATTCACCTCTTACAGCAGAATCTAAAATGTGTATCGATAGTATGTTATGAACTTGTAACTGGCGTGTAAGTTAATAATATCATAATGTATCACTGATGATGTACCAGCAGAATAACTATGATGTCTTACAACGTTCATGGTTAGTGATGAATCAACAGTATTAGTTATTTACGTTTCTCAGATGTACTCATTTGTTAAAAACTATGAAACGGACTTTAGTGTTTATTGGTTAGCATGTATGTCTAATTGCTGTTTATTTAAGGGCAGACAGTCCTGTAAATAAACAGCTGTAATCCATCAGTGACAACACGTCACTACTGATGCGCCAGTGATGACACAACACTACCGTTATATAACTGCTGAGGACACGTCACTATTGATGCGTAACTGAGGACACATCACTATCGATGCATACCTGAGGACACGTCACTACTGATGGAACACCTGTGACACGTGACTAATGGGATTCCACTGACAACACCTCACTAATGATACATCACTGATGAGATGATGATACGTATACGTTACTAATCGTAAAAAATCAGACTGGTAGGATGATAACGCACCCGTGGACAATTTGAACTCTGCCTGGAGTATGCACTCGACAACGTTACTGATTTCAAGTAGCGAATTCCATGATGCCTATAGGAATACCGGATGACTAATTTTACTCCCCCTCATTTGAATGTCACTTAAAGGCATTCGTTGATTGACCATAACTTTCTTTTGGTTTGCGGAACAAGTTTATAATCTCCTCACCCTAACCTGTGTTTCTAAGAACTCCGTTATAAGAGATAAGCTCAAACAGGTGAAGTTTATATTTTCCGTAGCAGTTCTACTACAATTCGACCATTTGACTTCCTCCTGTCCCCACCCCCTGAACGGAAAAAGTAGAGGATTATAAACATGTTCCGCAAACTAAGAGAAAGTTATGGTCAAACAACGTACCCCTTTAATATGAGGAATTATATTATAAGCTTTCTATGTAAATCTGACATTATGTGCATTCGAAAATGAGACTAGCCTAGTACTGGAAAACCAGAAAAAATTGAGAACCAGTTTTAGTACCAGCATCTGAAACAGATCAGTATACAGGACGTCTAATTTTGTCTCCATCCATCCTTCTACAAGTAAGCGCTCCGGCATAGTTTTCAATGTAAAGTATGTGATAATGTGACACTGATAAAAGTTGTAGAAGAGCGTGTCAGAGTGGATTTATATACCTAATTTACTTCATGAATTTATCTTAAGTTTCACGAGCTTCTTAACGATCCACATGCTTACAAGAGAAAAATTGATCTTTTTTGCTCAGGGTTCAAGAGCTAAAATCAATAGACTCTTTAAAATTTTACACAGTTTCGGCAATCTGTTATTGTGCACTTCATAGTTATTTCATATTGTCAGTTTGATATACGTAGTTTTTAAAATAGTCAATCATGAATGTGTGATTAAAACATTTTCAAGAAAATCGCTTCTTGAAGATTATAATTTTCTACAGAAGTAGTTTCTTTAAATTAGTCGATTAAAAATATAACTTGTCTACCAAAAATAAATATATGTCAAAGTCGATCATTAGAAGAATTTGTCAGGATATTTCAAATAAAAATTATAATGAAATGTTGACTGCAACAAAGTCAATGAAATAAGATCGTACATGAAATTACACTAGTATGAATAAAATTCGCAATGACGACCTATTGTATAAAACTGTAACAGTAATAAATATTAACGAACGCTGGAAATAACCTACACTCATAAAAAAAACATTAGATTTAAATGAATATACACTGGTTTTTAACTACTGCAAAACATTACAGCAGTTTCAAGTAAAATACATTTAATTCAGAGCATAATACATTTCAACAGTGTTATATTACTTTAGTGTATAATAACGTATTATATTCAAGATGTAATATATCTCATTTAAAAGTAAACTCTTTAAATGTTTTACCGTAGTCCAAAATTCAATGTAATGAAACCTCTATTTTTAAGAATGTAAACTTAATTACTCATTGCCAAGAAAATTTTCTACTTCGAAGCCATTCTACGAGAAATTGAGAAACAGACACTGGAATTCCTACACCCACATTTCCTATCGAAACGAACAAACCTCATACAGACTTTTGAGGGTGTGAAAGATTCCCATTCTAACTTGACGACTTTTGGAAAAAAACGTAATTCCAACAGTAGTTTTACTCTCATGGCGGTCTGGGCTCTTTTCAATTTTCGTTTTCTCTTTGCAGGAAATGATGCGAAGTACAGTAGTAGCACATAAACTCAAGACGAAATTAATGTCTGTTGTAAATCTTGCAACTTTACGTTTTCATCCAATGTGACAAGGCTAGTTATGTCTTTCCCTTTTACGACTTTCTTGACCATTGTAATGCAATAACATTAGTGGATCTGTCCACATACGGCCTCTAAAATATGGAATAGGGACGTATTGGAATTTAGTGGAGTCGTCAGAATACTGAAACTTATTTACTTCCAGAATTGAATTGGATGGTTTATTACTTGTTAATTCAATATTGTTTAGGAGTTTGTTAAGCCATTGATAGATATTTCGATGCTAGACATTTTATGGAAGGATCTGTGTTCCGTTTTAAGAATCCGTGATCGAATAATAAACTGTTATGATTTTCTGAATATTTTCATAAAGCAGAAAGTTGTAGCAATCATGTTACTATATAAATAAAAGCGTTTGTTTTTTGTTTTTGCTTTTTAAGCAAGAATCAGTATATAATAATAATAATAATAATAATAATAATAATAATAGATGTCTTTATTTGGCGAGATTAGGCATGATTGCCTCTCTTACATCTAACCAATACAATACGAGATTCAATTAATTTTGGGAATGTTTAACAGAATGATAATTATTTTCTCACAGTACACGATCTTGATAATAATAATTATTTACTGTTCCTGAAACAAACAAAAAAAATATTGCTTTAAATATTGATTTTTAGATGACAGAATGGTTTATATACCGATATTATACTCACCGAATCATTTATTTTATCTGCATGCAACAGTTCATTATTTTTCAAGAGGAAAATCTGTTGTTTTATTTCTTGGCTTTTCAGATAAAAATAATGGGACGAAGAATTCGGATAAAATAAGTGCTTCGGTGAGTGTGCACGAGTTGTAAGCACAAAGTCGTCGTCTAAACCCGAATTTATGTACAATTCCAGTTTATCACCAAACTCAAATTAAATTATAAACGAATGCTTACCAGCCACAACTAAAGGATAATATTTCCGACAATTTTCATAAAAGTATAAGAGTAAAAATAGATTTTAAGTGCAAGTAATCTGTCTTCTCCTTCTTGTGTTACAAAGAAATCAGAATGAAAGAGTTAATGAAATTCCTTGTCAATCTACATGCATCTGAAACCTGTTACAACGTGTAAAAAAAAATTAAATTGATTTTGATTTAGGAATGTGAACAACGAATTAATTCAACTCGGAATGAATGTTTTTTCCCGTATATTAAATTAAAAATATGTATTGAATAAACGGAAACCAGTAGCAAATGACATGGTTTGAAAGCGCAACTAATGTAATTTTTTTCACTGTTTAAAGTAAATAAATAATAACGTGGGTAAATTCTAAAGCAGTGGCGGGTACGTGTTTGAGGAATTATTACATTATATTACTAAAAGAAAGTAGGAGTAATATAATTAACTAAAATTATATGAGAAATAAAATGCATAGTTTTTCTTTCTTTTTCACTTATTCATTAAAACTTTACCGTAAATGGTATCGGAGTTTACGGATCACACTACGTGGTGTAAATTGTCCTGACGAGGCTATCAAAGTTACCCAGCTTTGTTTTCACATTATCATTTCAGAAAATAAAAGTTAAACATACTGAATACCAGCCTTTATCATACATACAGTACTGTACATGGTATTCATAACTTCATATGAAGAACCCTAAACGAAATTATTTGCGAAACCTGTAAGTTGCAGGCGACAGGACCAATATTAAAATGTACCGTTACTAGGTGAATTTTACTGAAATTTTAAGTATTTTATTTCTTTTTCTTATGTTTTTCCACATTTTTGGGTCATACTGAAATCTAGAAAGGTGGAGGCGGCAAGTGCAAACTTGCCCTTCCGGTCGGCGCCGACCGCCCATGCCTACAGGTGAAGCAAAAGCACTTTAAAACATTAAAGTTTGATGACGAATTCAAGCCACTACAGCATATACACACTTTATTTAACACGTAGCATTTCTTAATATTGGGAGTGCTGCGTCCACAATTGATCAACGCATCTTTAGCTTTCATCAGCTACGACATGCATTAAAACAAACAATAGTGGAAGTTTATTTTTAAAAAAATCTACCAGCTTTGAAAATGGAACATGAAACGGTGATGTCCGTACAGTACAGTGAATATCTATAACAGTACAGTGAATATCTATATCTCGATTCGACTGAGATTAAATGAAATTACAATTAATCGTTTCTGTTTATTATAAAATTTACTATTAAGTTAAAGAGAACAAAGCATTCTGGAAGTGATTAAAAAATAAAGCTCTCGAAAAGACTATTTTTTTACATGTACAAGTAGTTAAAAAAATACATATATAGTTTGCAACTCTGTTAGTACTGTTACTACACCATTATGTTTGTTGTCAGCTTTTAAACGGTGCTTATGTAGAACCATATGTTATATGAAATACATCGATTTAAAGCACTGACAGCTTGTCTCTCTACTTTCACTGAGTTATATTATAGGTTATAATAATGTAATTAATGGTCTATCTTGTATAGTAATTACCGCCGAAAACAATAACGAAGCAGTATAAAAAAAATCTGCCGGTATACAACTGAATGGATAATGGAAAGGGCATATTACAACCATGATTGTGTATACCGAAGACTTATATTGCTTTTATAACTGAAAAGTGAAAACTAATATTATTCCCTTGCAGACCAAAGCGGACAAAATTTATATTTATATATGTATTTATTCATATAGTGGATAACAGCATAAGCCAAAACATCCAGTTAAGATAACAGTAATACACTTACACAATCATCAGAAAATAATAAAGAATCGGCAAAGAAAAATCGTAATGGCAATAAGGTTAATGGCATTTAAAATGTTCTCTTACACCATTTAAGTTGACCTATGTGGTTACAGTGGTATTCTGTAAGAAATCAGGATAATTGTTCATTTCGTTAATTAATAGTTTAGTCCTTTCAGTGATAAATGATCTATTACAATAATCAGGATTTCACTGTGCAATAAACAATTTTTTTTTTACTTCTAGTGTTTTTTGTTGTTGTTAGTAGCCACTGAGAATTTCAGGATAGTCATACTGTCCTCTGAAAAGGATTTCTTTCTTCGAGATATTCATATTACTGTCAAAAATTCCCCGTTAATTCAGAACGCAGACAGGAATTAAGAATTAAATATCTGATCTCTTCCTTAAAGCTTTGAGTTATCATTACTTTATATACGATGACGTGAGAGCAAAGAAATTGCAGTGCGAATTAGTAAACATAAACAAGCGTTTTTATGATTCAGTATTCTGGCACGTTTGCAGGAATGAAGTTAGATGTTTGTAATAATGAAAGCATGAATTCTCTCAAGTGAACGACAGTTTTGCTGACAACTTGACGGCTTTTGAATTGTCACTGTCACTTCATTTAGAACCGATTACTGCTTTTTAGAAGTGTGTATATAATATTTTATAGTCCAGCAACAACCGTTTTGTAACAATGCGTTGTTTTATATATTATTAGTTATATAATTATATCTAATCCATATTAGTTTGTATGGTGATACTTTTGGAAAATACTCACAGTGAAGTTTTGACTGTTGTATCAATCTGTAACACTTTAATTGAGTGAATTCCTATTGTCATCAGGTGTAATAAATATCTAGATGATGAAATAAATATAACAAAAAATACGACTCCAAATATAAAAAGTTCAAGACATTGGAGACATTAGTCAATCATCATTGGAGCAGTTGCTGTACGAGTAATCTTCCGGACTTTAGTCCTTTCATGACTCATCAGGCACGCTGGCAGTGATGTGGCATTAAACTCCTAATAATGCTGGGATTTCAGCTCATATGTTAATATCGACACTGGATAATAAGAATTTAAAATTTCCCACATTTCTCTTATGCTTGTCATCCATTCGACCGTTTACCGTAAATACCACCTTTGAGCTGTTAATGCTTGTCTGACTATAGCGTGGTCCAGTGGTTCAGACCTGTGAACAGTAAGCCCAATATTAGGGTTCAACGCCACAGCAGTGCCAACATGCCTGATGAGTCCTGAAGGGACGAAACCGTGGTCGAATGCCGAACTTTCCCATACCCATATTCAACAGTATATGTGAAATTAGTCCGCTGAGGGGCTAAAGGGTGGTAAACATCCATATATGCTTGACCCTATCATCCTCAAGTGTTCAGTACAATTTTATATTATACATGTACCTGTATACATGTTCAGATATAACGTAACATAAGTAACCAGATGTATACTATATAATTATAAATAGGTTGTACGGGTATACAGCTGCTTTTAGTTTACGTAATAACGTATAAGAACTCCGTTCTATTCAGGAAGTTTCATTTTTATTATTTTCGTTAACACCTTCAGTTTCACATGATAAAAACAGTATTACATGTTATTTTTAAACAGTGCAACTTTTCAATATCGATTGAAGTGTTGTTAATAATTCCGTTGTAGTCAACAATTCTTAAGCAAACCTGTTATACGTTTCTGAGTTCTTGCAGGTATTATATACATGTACACAAATCTATTGACTGCAGTATTCATAGAATCTGAAAGGTACATGATTATGCCTATAATCCTTTTTATGCACTTGAGAATATCATTATTACAAACCTTTTGTATGCTTTCATACACAATAGAAGCAGGAAAAACACACCTTTTATCCCCCATTATGCATCTATTTTGAAACCTTTTGTTATATAAACCAACACATTACCTTGAAATTTTTCTTCTTTCTTTTTTTGAATTCAAACATCTGAACTTGAAGATTTTTTTAAGAGTTTAGAATGAGTTCAATTTGTGGAAACCCATAGCAACGTCTTTTGTTAACTGAAAATTCATCCTACGTTTATAGTTTCTCCATTCCTTTCTTCCTGCACACAGTCTACGCAATTGGAAAATATTTGGTAATACTATCTGTGATCCTCTGTTAATGTTCCAAGGAAAGAAGTACTTCATTGTTCATAAACTGATTGAACTTCATTAGAATATAATACGAGGAACTTTGTTCTTGAGATGGATTTATGGTTTCATATTTAATTAACTTATCATGCATTATAAAGACACCTTGAAGGCTGACATTAATATCTGGGAATACTTTGGAAATTTTCCATCGAAAAAGACATCTTGAAAAAGAGCTTCGGTTGTATCAGTTTTCAATTTTGTTATAAACTTTTGAATTGTTTGAGATGTGCGTTTAATATCGCCTTTTTTTTTTTTTTTTTTTTTTTTTTTTTTTTTTTTTTTTTTTTTACAAACTTTATAGTTAATGGCTTTGGTGCTAACTCCAACCTTTCTTTTTTCTTAAGTTCCTGAAGAATGATCGATATTTGTGTATTAATATATTTCTTTTGATAATGGTACAGTACGTAAAAATCTATTCTAAATTTGCTAATCCTCATTTATGAACTACTGAAAGCGATGTTCCAATGGGTAAGGGAGATAATTTTTATACTGATAATTACATATTAATAAGATCAAAATGTGCGGTACATATTATTTTAAAAATAATATGAAAAGGGAAAAAAAGAAATCAGAGTTACAATAACCTGCACACTTGTTAACACGTGATAATGCATTTTTAGACAAACAAAGCTAAGTCACGATTTAAATATTGAGATTATTGTAGAATGTGATATAGTTGTGAATATAATCATGTAAACTTACAGAAGCATATTTCATTAAATACACAACATTTAATTCATTCTCTTCTGTGAAAAACCGAACTGAACTGACATGTTTGGAAATAAAAATTTCACATCACATGACAACAAAATTTGTTTGTGAAAAACATCAAACGAAAATAATGCGCTAAATAAGTATTATGATTTACGATGTTATTCCATTCTGACCTACAGTAAACTCATTATAACAGCAGTTGTACTCTCAACGTTATGAAGTTAGGGTATTCACCCCTACACTCTACAATATAACACTCAATACGAATGCCGGGTGACAAAACGTAAATAACTCGACAACGAAATGGTTTATGGAAAGTCACAGCAGAGTGCATATGCGAAAATATTATAAATGTTTGTGTTTCTTTTACCGCTGGTATGTTGGAAAATTGGTTATGACGATGCATTTTTACACGTTGACCGATTACGCGGTATTGTTAGTATTGTACTTATATACTTTGCTTTTATTTAAATTTTTATAACACTAAATGACTAACCGTAATAGTTCCAAACTTTAAATTGTGAAATTTATTAAATTTAGTAGTTGATTTAAGTGAATATTATGTCGTGTATTAGCTAATATTTCAAACCTTAAAATCAGTAATATATTACCATCGCCTTGTGCTTTGATGGTAAAACGACAAGCACTTTCTTGGTAGAACGTGTGGTAAATTCAATTGATTTTTTTTTTTCCAAATACTGAATGTATAGTCAGTACAGCGTTGTTGATATATGGTAATCGATCAACTGAGTTTGTATTTGATGTTTAATCTATGTAAGCAATCCGTAATAGTCCATTGTGTGAAGGACAAAATAGAAAAAGAGTATTTGTGTAATAAGTGAGATAACACATTATAAATTATGTTAACCATGAGACTATCTTCAAGTATATGTATTTACAATAACTTGATGATAATGATTAGAGCCCGAAATAAATAGTGTTCTTTTTCGTCAAATTTCGCGATTGAAAATGATGAATTTTGTATTTTGTAGCATTTTGAAAGTCACTTTAATATTTTGATGGATACAATAAAAAAAATTAATTTAGGGATAATTTTGTGTTTGAGCTTTTCTATTTGAATAACTTGTATTCTGACAAATCCTAAACTCAGTTTAGAAACAGAATATCTACTTTTCTTTCCC
>JAQFYR010001305.1:0-10342 GCA_034694985.1 Campodea silvestrii
CAAGTACACTGGACGTAGCTTTAGACAATTTTAAAATTTCATCGCTAGCGGGGAATTTCACTAGCTCGCAGCTTGTATTGCAACAAGCTGTTTTGGGTTTCCGCCTTTATTGTCAACCTCGTTCCGCTCGGACAATAACATGTTAACATCACAACAACCGCAGCAATCTTTGTTCAAATACTGTATAATCATAACCCTCCCGAAAACAAACAAGGGAACGCAATCTTTTAAATATTAAGAATTTCCGATGATATTGTCAATGTTGTATTTTGTTCGTAAGTATTACTTTATAGGTACTGTACTCTCTTTCTTTATTTAGTAAGTTGCAAATTATAAAAATTATCGCCGATTATTTCCAAGAATATTATGAATTGTGTTGTTTGAAAAAATATGTTCAAGGTATATTGAGTGTACAAGTACAGTATACAGTAGACTCTGACACTACTATGAGGACTGCTAAATAGCGCAGAATAATATTGAATACAGTAAGAGAATTTTCTACTTAATTCCATTTCTGTGTTATTTCGGGTCTGCGTTGCTCCCGCGAAGTCAAATAAATGCTTGCAGAGTCGTCTTAAGGGGGGGGGGGGTTGCTAGGGGGTCTGCAGCCAAATCCAACATAATTTCCCTAGAAATTGCATAAATATAACATTTTCAGGAATAAAAACAAAAAAATCGCACTCGCTTCGCTCTGTATTATTATTCTCCTATTCAATTACATAAAATTACAGGTCAAATTTTAATTAATTATTTGGAGTATTAGCTTTCACATTACTTACAATATTGCCGATTTCGGAGAAAAAACGTAAGAAAAATTAAGTTGCGGAACTGATGGTTAAGACTCCCCTAAATGCTTGAAGAGCTACATGTATGATAAATAATGGCACGTATCAAATTGTGAAACATACATGCCTTAGTTGAACTCAATTGAGCACAACATTTTTTTATTTTATTTTTCTCAAATTAAAATGTGTTGATGAGTGCAAGTTTATACTTGAAATGGAGCTGATTATATTTGTGTTATTGAGACACATTTTATTTGAAGAACATAAGGATAATAAGGTTAATTTCTTGGTTGACAATATTTTCTTTAAAGCCATCCAAGAACAAATTTGCTTCTTATTATTGTATTAAGTACGGAAAAACAACGTCAAATTATGAAAAATTATCCAATATATTTCCCTATATATAAAACATGTTCACTTGGTGGTATACAAAAACAATCAAATAACAAAGAGAATAATAAACATAAAGAGATTAAGAACATGTGAATAAATAAATATATAATGTCTTGATAAATTCTGTCCATATAGGGTGTAGTTTAGGTGCACATTAATGGCAAGTTTTCCACGTTTGGTAATAAACATTTCTTCTAATAAGTTTCTGTTCCTCCAATTTCTTACAACTTTAATTATTCGTGTATTTTCCCAATCCAAGAAATGGTTACACTTCCACGAATGGTTAGCTGCTGCAGATTTTTCTGGGTGGCCATTGTGTAGGTACGATTTGTGCTCTTTGATACGAACTGCTAATGGACGTTTTGTTTGTCCGACGTACGTTTTGTTGCAACCTTTACAAGGTATTTCATAAATACCACATCTTTTAGACTCTGGTACAGGATCTTTTGGTTTGGAAATGACATCTCGTATAGTTGGAGAAGGTTTAGCTGTTGTTTTTATTCCTTGTCTCTGAAGAATTTTCTTCAATTTCTGATAAATAGTGGGGTAATAAGGGAGAACCATAAACTTGTTTTCTCCTGGAGCTTTGGTTTGTTTTTCACGAAATAAATGCTTAACTTTCTTGTATCCGTGTTGAAATGCAATCTCTTGAAGGTGCTTAAACTCGTCATTTAGTAGTGTTGCACCATGGATTTTCGGTAGACTGAAGTAGTAACTCTTCCAAACGCCGTCCTTTGTACTTTAACATCTAGAAATGGCAACTGGTTATTTTGCTCAAACTCACAAGTAAATTTTATATTGGGATGAAGGTTGTTTATGAAATCTAGGAATATCGGAATGCTATCTCTATCACTGTCATGGAAAAGAACAAAGGTGTCATCAACATACCTCTTCCAGAGAACTGGCTTGATTGGAGCATTTAGTAATATAATCTTCTCTAGATGTTCCATGAATATATTGGCAAAAATTGGAGAAAGAGATGAACCCATTGGTGAACCTTCCTTCTGTTCATAAAAGGAATCTTTATATGAGAAATACGTATGCTTCATGCAAAATGTAGTTAAATTTAGAATATCAGCCTTGTCTTCTTTACCTTCTAACATGTCTTCGATAATTTTCAACGTGTCTGTTACAGGAACTTTCGTAAATAATGATACCACATCAAAACTTACCATAATAGTTTTATCAAGAGACTTTGGGAGACATTCAAGAAAGTCTTGTGTATTCCTTATATTATGTTCACTTGTGCCTACATAGTTTTTCAATCTATCAGATACGTACCTCGCTAAATGTTCACATGGAGACCCAAGAACTGATACAATTACTCGTAAAGGAATATCTGGTTTATGAATCTTTGGTAGACCATATATTCTTGGTGCGATAGGAGCAGAAGGTTTCAAGTAAAATATTGTGTTCTTTGATAGGGTGGTTGACTTAAGTACAGTTGAAAGTTCTTTCATGATTACATTTGTAGGATCTTTTTTAAGTTTAACATACGTTGATGAGTCACTAACCATTTCAATCATCTTCTCATGGTATTTCTGAGAATCCATGATAACTGTAGCTCCGCCTTTGTCAGCCTTAAGTATAGAAATCTGTTTGTTGTTTCTAAGCTTATTTAAAGTACTGTTTTCAAGGCATGACATATTAGGTTTGGCATATTTAGCATTTAAAAGAATATATTTAACTGATGTTCTTATCTCATCTTTCTGACCTGTTGTAATATCCAATTTCGCTAAACCATCTTCAACATGAGCTATTGTGTCTTCAAAAGGAATTTGCTTAGGAGTGACTGCAAATTTTAAACCCTTCTTTAGAACGGATTCTTCCATAGAATTGATTGAATATGATGAAAAATTTATTATCTCATTATTGTAACCAGTAGGACTGCTTTTTGGTTGCTGAGATCTCAGGATTAGGAGTTTATTGTTATGTCGATTACATATTCTGGATTCCAAATTACGAGACGAAAATTCGGTGATTTTGTTGACGTCATTCCAATGTATAACACTTAATCGAGCTTTCAGTAAGTCTGTAATGTAAACTACTTTGTTTCTAGCAACACCCAATTCTTTGTAGTTTTCCCTTATTCTTTCATTCAAGAGTTGCCGTTTTGTTCTGTTTTATAATAGCCAAACTCTTCTCAGACGTATAACTAGTTTTAAAGTTGAGAAATTTCGGAACCAAATGTTTATTCTTGCATGTTTTCAGGAACGATATGTTGCAATTTAGGCTTACCAGTCTCTTCTTTTGTTTTTCTAAACCTCTGCACTGCTTCAAAATAAAAACTCCGTAAGTTGTCAGTAATAGTTTCCAGAAGCCAGACGTTGTGGTATTCATATTAATTGTAGTAAGTACGGAAAACAACGTCAAATTATGAGAAATTATCCAATATATTTCACTATAACACATATAGCATGTTCACTTGGTGGTTTACAAAAAACGATTAAATAACAAAGAGAACAACATAAAGAGATTAAGAACATGTGAATAAATACATCTATAATGTCTTGATAAATTCCGTCCATATAGGGTGTAGTTTAGGTGCAGATCTATCATTCATGGCCAGTTTTCCACGTTTGGTGATAAACATTTCTTCTAATAAGTTTCTCTTCCTCCAATTTCTTACAACTTTAATTATTCGTGTATTTTCCCAATCCAAGAAATGGCCACACCTCCACGAATGGCCTGCTGCAGCAGATTTTTCCGGATGGCCATTGTGTAGGTACGATTTGTGCTCTTTGATACGAACTGCTAATGGACCAGTGTATTTATTCTGGAAACTTTGAAACTTTTGGAAGCTTCTGGAAACAAGTTCATATCATAGTTTTCTTTTCGAGCGATACTTTGACTTTCTGAGAAAAGTTCGTTTCAGTTAATAACATTCAAACACACCGTAGAATAGAATGTATATTGTGTTGCTTGTGGCTTTTCAAGTCAATTGCAATATTTGGGTCGAATTTGGTCAGAAAGTCGAATTGAAGAAAGTGAATCGATCTGACAGGTTCTGATGATTCAAAATACATACGATATACCGCAAATTACCGCTATTTCAATTCCGAATTCACGACAACTAAAAATTAAATGAGTTGTCCTTAAAACGTCTGTAAAATAACAACGTATTTGTTTTGATACATGAAAAACAGAATTCTTGTCATCTTACAGTTAAAAAAAGTTTCTTTATAGAATTATTGACAACAAAATTCCTGGTTCTTTTCTGTAAATTAATCTGACAAATTTTTGCGGTGTAATAACGATTTAATACGACATTTAAATTCTACAAACAATTTGGAAACATTGCATCGATTTCTAATAATAATTTACATATTTGTTAATTTTCACTTACGGTATACATTGAACTAAATACTTTCCATTATAATCAGGAATAACAACAGTAATTTGTATGGCTCTGCGTTGCTTCACCACATCCAGGCAAAATTACGTCCTGTTGTGGTTCGACTTGATATGAATGATCTCAACTGGACAGTACCTTAAAGAGTCACTCCAATGACAAAAAATATTTGAGTTATTTTTTCCTCGTGTAGTATAAACTTTTCCACGACGATCGGCGAAATGTTTTCAAATTTCAGCCTTACCGTTCCCGAGTTATGAATGTCTTAAAATAGTGATGACGTCATAGAGGTACAAAATAAAAATACCGAAAGCTCCTCCACTGATTATATGTGTAAAAATGAAAAAAAATATTAGTTGGTACAGCTGTTGTTTCCACTGCTTTAATAAAAAGAACCTGCATTTTATGATAAACCGTTATTGAAATATTAATATAAATAATTTTGATGACGTCATAGAGGTACAAATACAATGGAATTTTAAACGGTCATAACTTTTGATCCAATGGATGGAATGTAGTAATTTTTTCTTTGCAATTCATGAAAAAAGTGAATGAAAAGGAATGTCAATTAAGTGGGAATTTTTTTCGTTAGAGTGACACTTTAATTACATCAATAATGCAAATATGATGTACAATGAAAATAGCAATGTGATATAAATATATTTGATGCTCTTGGCTCTCAACGTAGGAGGTTTAAAGCTAGCCGCACAAGACGTTGGATCGGAATGGATCGGAATGTTCTTTACCACTGAGTTAATTGGGAGAATTTATTCCGATCCGATCCGACGTGATGTACGGTCTTCCGTGTATAAGAATGCATACGATATTTTTGTTCGTTTTCGCTCCGATTTGATCCGACGTATTGGGTGACCAGGTTAGCAGAATTACAGATGTATGTTAATTATGTTTGGAGACAGTGACATAGGCAAGGGGGGTTTCGGGAATTCAACCCTCCACTTGAGGAATTTTTATAATGAAACAATTAGATGGAAACGAAAAACGAAGGTAAAACAATAAAGATTTGCGCAGATTTTTTTTGAAATCGCATTAAAATTTCAGATCTTTCTGTAAACTTGTAAAACTTTTTGCACTCTGTTCGCTCGACCGATTTTTATGCAACATTTCTTTAAGTTCTGGGGTTACCAGTTACCACTACAAAATCGCGGAAAACTACATATATTTTAAAGAAGCAGGAAATTATTTTGAACTTGTTTCGCTCTGGTACCTTTTATATTCTTCCAAATGATATACACCTTTGTTCAACCCCCACTTCTAGAAATTCGGACTGTGCCTATGTTTGATCTGCAGAGACATGATGTAATATAATATAGTTATTTATTTCAGTAACTATCATGGACAAAATTACAATAGTTAGTAATTTTGTAGCAGAGTGTACATTAAAGAAATTAGAGATGAATTTTTTGTTAATTTGTTGTGTTTCAGATATAAATTTGTTCTGTTTCAGATATAACGTATACTAAAGTCGTAGCGGAATTTCAGCATTTTCAATGCTGTGGTAAAAATAACAAGTTATCATTCTGAAATAGCAAATTAAGTCAAAAAAATAATATAAAAGAAATGTTAGAATATATATTTAAATAAAAAAAGAAATTCTTGGCACAAAGCGCAGAAATACAAACACTGGTCTCACATGCATACAAAAAGTTCATAAAACTTCAGTTTTCATGATATTTTAATGATATTTGGCAGAACTCTACGTATATGTATTTTACTTCTTTGCCGTTAAGTGATAATTACACATGAGTATAAACGAACACATTTATTTCTAGTTGCACAAAAATGTGTGCAAATACTATTGCCCCGTGTATACATGTTGATATTCCTGAACACATAGGCGCGACCTACGGGGTGGAGCAGGTGCCCCGTGATCCCTGAGAAAACTCAGGGGTGCACAGCCCCCACGGAAATTTTCTGCATGGAGAAAAATGCAAGAGGGATTGAAAGAAAAGAAAGAAACATTTGATACAAATTCCTTAAAAACTGCAATTTACGTCAAAAATAAGGTAAAAATCGATACAAGGGCTAAGTCACTATTATAGCAATAAATTATTTATGAACAAGTTGTTATCCTTGTTCAATGAATTGAATTTCAATGATCTTCCACAATTTTAACAATTAATTTTATTATCTGATTCTGATATTGCTGATTGGGGTGCTATCAACATTCCCAGGATAATGTTCGTACATGGCCGTAGACATTATTGTTGCTAGCAAAGTCACCCACGAAGGTAGAAGCCTTGGAACATTGTTTGGTGTACCTGGAAATAGTGGAAATAAATGAAGACGGAATATTAAAGAACAAAGTGTCCATTACATTGCTGTTATTTCCAGCGATGCAAACAAATGTCACAATTGATATTAATACTTGAATTTGAAATTACTGCTTCATTATTACTTAAGTATTTAATTTCACAAAATTACTGAACATTTATCGTACTAACGCATCTCGGCCTTCCGAAGGGAAAATGATGCAAACGCCAATTTAACGCCTTCATAAATCAAGAAAAATAATTATTCGGCATTGCTTCTAATTTGGAAGTGGCTTCAAGATTTATTTCATTTCAATTGTATTAAGTAACAAGGTTTTTCGTTGCCAAACATTTTTTTGTTATTTTTTTCATTAGTACCAATGAACTAGAGGGGTTTAATTTGCGTCTCAGGTCAATCTTGCTTACTTCCAATAACACAAACTGTAACAATATTTCGGTAAATGTTGCATTTGCTTTCTTATTAAATAGGCAAAACGAAATAATTGACAAAAATAAGACGCTTATTTCCTTTACCACAATGATAATTGTAAACTGTCATTTGCTTCCTTCGGCAACATTAATATGTCGAGAACTACAGTAGATATTATAATGAAACGGTGGAGGAAATATGCGTTCTTGCTTCAATATTACAGAAAAAATGGTAAGAAACTATTTTCGAATTATGTAAACCATACTTCTGTTGACCGATTCTGTAAAAAAATGAAAATGTAATTTTAAGGTATTGCTTTAACAATCTGAAGACTCATCTACAAGTTGAATTCATTTTAAATTTAAGGTAAAAGTGAAAAAAAATATATATATGTCATACCTACATTGTTGTAATATTTGACCTTTGCTTCTGAGCTCGTAAAATATATATCTTTTGCTTTCACAGAACAATCATAGGATCCAGGTTGTAAATCAGTAAAAACATAACTTGTGTTACTGGTTTGAAATGATTTGGTTTCTCCTGCATTATACAGCGGTGTACAGTCTCCAATGTAATGTTCCACTTCACAGTTACTGTTGTCGAATTCAATTGACGAGAGCCAACTTAACTGAATTGATGTACTTGACAATCTGCTTGCTGTAAGGTTTCTTGGGGTGTGTGCACCTATAAAATATAAGCACATTAGTAAAAAAAAAAGTGAAGCAGCCTCATTAGGTGGGGGAAGCAGTTCAATTTTTTTCGGTTACAATAAATTTAAAAAGATATAGATATTGAATTCCTGCACTCATCAAACAGATGAGAACTACGTAGTAATATGATGAAAAATGGCATTGTACATAGTGATGAGAATGAACAATTATGAGTTATAACAATCATATAAGCACTATTTCGTATATGACCTTTTGGATACATTTTGTAGATAGAACAGTTTTGCAATTATGAAAAGTTGTTCAGAGTAGACTATTGTATCAGGTAAATTTAACATTTAAGACAACCAGATCAACGAAAATGCGAAAATTGAACATTGTGAGAATTGATTAAAAGAATGACGTAATCAAAAATATTGTAAGAGAAATTCAAGGGAATTGTAGCCTATGCGTTCGGTATGCTACATTGTGGGTGCCTTAATAAATTAGTATGTACACAGGAAGTTTGAACTTCACGGCCTCCGAGGGAACGTGTAAGTTCATTTTCCAAAAAATTTCGAAAAGGAAAAGGTATTTATGATTTTGTCAGAAAGCGAAATGTGTACTCTTACTGTGCATCATTGAGAGATGTAAATTTTCACATCGTTTATAATACATTCTAATATTGCAATGGAGGAAAATAGTATTTCTGACCCAAATGTATTTAATGAATTTGTCTTGTAATTATTTGTGTCTTTCTTTGAGATTTGTTTGAAAAGGATATCATATTGACAGGCACTCAGGCAGTACGATACAAAAGAGAAAATAATCGAAACTTACATGATTATTGTACTGTACACCACAGTATATTCATAGATAAAATACAGAAACATAAACACTGGTGAAAGATTAGTTCATGTCCTCAAAGTTAATCCCCAAATTTATATCTGAAGATGCATGCCAAGTTAAATACGATATATTCTTACTCAGAAATTTTATTGAGGCCAGTGGCAAGTGTAATTAACTCATCCTATTACTAGCATACACACCTATTGAATCGGTAGTCAATGTGCCAATCACCACAGTTTTTGAAGTAATATTGTATTGAGGCAAATACACTGGAGTCACGTAAACCACGTACTTTGTACATGCTTGTAGTTCGAAACAAGAGACACCGAATAGTCTGTCTGGTTGCGCCTTAAAATAATCGTCTGTTTCACATTGGACAGTTGGAAGTTGAAGATCCGAAACTGGCACTGCAGTTCCATTGTATCCTTCAATATACGGTACGCATTCTTTTGGAGCTCTGAATCCGTAATCAATAGAAGTTGAACTATACGACGTAGAAGAAAGATTTGTGCCATTTTCATTACCTGTGAAATGAAATAAAGCATTACTACATACATCGTCGTTCCCCTTACAAAATATCCTATCTGTCAAAATGCGATTTTTCAGGAGAAGCATTTAAAGAATTTTGATGTCTTTCAACTCTGTGCCACAAGAATCCTTTCTGCTGTACATCAGTCTATATTCATGTTATTTTTATCTGATTTGTTACCTGTTACAATACAGAAAACCGTGTTGAAATATATGAAGTCATTCGATGTCCATGAAGGGTCAAACCAGATAGGATTATATTTTTCCATGTCAAACGGCAGAATGTCAGTTAAGTTAGGTAAATTATTTTAATTTTACAAAATTTTGACCTTTGTATCTATTAAAAAAAAATTGTTAGTTAATATTATTGCAGAAATCCCTCCAACATGACATTTGCTTCCTTATTCCAAAGTCTTGATGTTTAACAGTGATTTCATTTCTAAAATAACTATTACATATTCCACTATTTTGGTCATGAATCGTTAATTTTGCAATAAGCTTACAACTTTCTATTATTAACAAGTGTGAGTAGTTACTTCTTTTTGTAATTTTGATAATTAATAAAAATAATAATTAAAGGACAGCACAAAGATTTCTGCTCATTTACGAGTTGCTGGAGGTGTTGTACACAATATCAATTAACGAATTTATTTACGAACCTGTGCAGGAGATGACAGCACTTGGAGTTGATAACTGGAATGAAAAATTTGAAGGTTTTTAAAATAATCAATAACGGAAACAAAATGTAAATATCTCTAAATATGTGTTTGGAAAATGTGTCAATTGAAAACCACTTCATGTGAGTCAAACATTTCTAAAATATCTTTGAGCTGCAGTTCTCTTAAAGTTCACTCAGGTATCAACGTACAGTATGTACTAAAATAATAGAACATAATTTAACGGACCTCCATGCTGACGAATAATAGAACATAATGAGAATATACGCAGTTTATAGCCTTCTCTGCAAAATTTTATTCAAAGGAATTTTTGGCCGACCGGTTTCGTGTTCAAAAACACATATTCGGGTCCAAACACAATATAATCACATATACAAAAATTAACATTAATTTTTGTAATTTGTATATGTG
>JAQFYR010001306.1:0-10341 GCA_034694985.1 Campodea silvestrii
TCCTCTCCTGATAATATATGTACGGAGCAAAAATATATTTTAGGTGAAAAAGAATAATCGCTACAGAAAATGATGTTTTGATGGATATTTTAGGAAAAATTCAGAAACGGTTTCCTTATTTTTCTTGATGTTTTCCCAGCAGTTCAGAGGAGGAGGCAATGCAAATGGCCGATCCAAGGAGGCGGAAGCGGCAATCACCCTCCCCCCCTCTTGACGGAAAAAAAGGAGAAAAAGAAAGAAATGATAAATGTTTTGGAAAAAAAAATCCTGAGAATGCTATACTAAAATAGTTCCTTTTTGACAAAAAAAGAAAATTCCGCGGAAAATTCTCTTCGACTTCTCAAATTGTCGTAAAAGTGCTGTTAAATAAACTCATTAAACGTAAAAAAAAACGTATGTAATGCAGACAATAATATTCTCTTGCATTAAAAATTGAAAAGGAAATTGTATCCTGAAAGACGGGCATCCACCCATGCATACAAGAGTAAATATCATAGATATTTTAGTGAACTAAAATAGCTCAGGAAACCGCATCCTGAAAGGCAGGCACCCATCCAGGCGTGCGAGGATAAATATTGCTATATGCTTTACTAAAGACTAAGATCAATATTCTGATATACAACAATGCCGTTCAGTTCACATTTTTTACATAAATAAAAAAAAATTGATCGTGCCAAGTCTCAGAAATCCGTATTTTGACTATATTTAGCGTTGTACTATACTGGCGCCATTTATGGTACAACGCCAAATATAGGTAAAATCGCGGAGCCAAGTTTCAATCCATATCTTACGTAAAATCGTGGAGCCAAATTTCAAATCCATATCTTAGGTAAAAACGCGGAAACAAGTTTCAAATCTATATCTTAGGTAAAATCGTAGAGCCAAGTTTCAAATCTATATGTAAATCCCATTATTTCGGCGTGGTTTCTGCGCCATTTCTGTGTAAAAATCGGGAGACCTGCGGGCATGACAATATATAGTGACAGCTTTCGACGATGTGTTGGTTATGGCAACCAACCTAACAGAAAAATCGTACCATGTTTCAAAACTATATACGCGCATTTTCCCCCTATTTTGACTACTCTGGCGTCGTTCAGACGATATTTACCTCCAAAAATGGGGGAAAGCGGACGTGAAAAATGGTCAACTTTTGATATGTTGGTTAGAAGATCCAACCTATCCATCCTGACAAGTTTTGAAACTATATATATAAAAAAAACTACTGATTTCGACTACACGTAATTTGGCTGGACTAATAACAGAAATACAGAATGTCAAAAGTACCGCGATTTACCTCACTTTTTAATACGCCGGAGGCCGGAATACTCAATTGAGGGTCCACAATAACGTTATCAATGTATGTTAGGTTTCTTACATTATGGTTCTTACGTTCGTAGTGTCATTACAATGTTGCTTACGTTCTATAGACACTACAGTCTACAGAGCATCAGCGCAAGCAACGTAGTGTCTCTACAACGTAGGTACAGTATCTGATGTACACTGTACAGCACAAGCAAGGTTGTACAGATACTACGAATGTAGGCAACGTAACGTAAGAAACATAACTTACGTTGCTGTCCCTTTTTTCTATTCTGTTTTCATCCTTACGTAATATTAATTTGTGACTTTTTTCTTCCTTTAGAAACATTTATTGATACTCGTATCCTGGGCGTCCACTTCAAGCAAGACACGATGGATGGCGAATTTCAACAATAAAATTCTACATGTATATGGTACAAATTTAATGTTCAATGCATAAATAAAAGGGGTTATACAGCGATATGTTGCAGCGCACTTGTCTTTCACTTTGCGAATATTAACGAAAACAGAATGTAGTAAAACTGTGTAAAAACACGGCTGCCTAAATACTGTAACTGCAGTCGCTTTTGTCAAAAAGAAAGAAGTGCGTTTCTAATCGTGTAATCTATCAATTCATATACAGCAATAGTGTTGCAAATACCTTCCAAAATGAACCAGTTTTCTTCAGCGCTATTCCTTTAAAAATAAGTACCACAGTATCATTCAAATTTCAGAATTTTCATACTCATTTTTACCTGATGGAGTTCGATCATAGGTTTCGAAACTCCACTCCTCTATTATCAAAGTAAATTAAAAGATTTATTCAAAAGCATTCACGTTACTATACTGACTGTTACCGAATGCCTTCCTGATGTCATAAATTAAAAATCCAATCTAAAAATTCTGTTCTTGCTCAAAATGAGGCGGGTAGAATCAAAACTAGCCATGTCCATTTTTTTCGAAATGTCTTTTTTTACGTTCTTTGAATCTGCATGCTCCACATCCACTAATAAAATTCGTAATTATATTACTATATCCCATGTAAAATCAACGGCAAAATGTATAGCATTCCCTATCCAAGTCCGTCACATTGTATACCAAAAAAAACTCTCTCCTGTAAAATATAGAGTAATAGATATGGCGTGTTTTGATTCTAGCAGCCTCTCATGGAACGCTGAAATAAGCCGTACTTCTAAACGGCCCACCAGTGTTGGTGGGTCGTTTATTTTTTGTTTCCTACGAAGTTGGTAGAGTCTGCCAAATGTTGCTTTTGTTGTACAGACACTACATACCCTGGTCGAACGGCTCAATCGTTCGGTCATGCTACACACCATGAACGCGAGCAACGTAGAGTCTTTGCAACGTTTGCATGGTCTGTACAACGTAAGCAACGTTGTACAGACTCTACCGTCCTAAGCACCGCAACGTAAGAAACCTAATTTATGTTGCCACTGCGGTGAGCTCGAACGCTATAAGTTGGTGTACAGTTATTGAGTCCGTTTCTAAAACAACACAGAAGATTACGGAACTCTGAATTTCGCTTCCAAAACGTGCTGCTGGTATTTCTAGCCATTTTATATATATTGATTTTCTGTTATCAGAGTTAGTGTGCGTCTTTCATACTTCAACCGTATTATTCTATGGTACACAATACTTGCTGTTCTGTCCCGAACCAACTTTCAACCCGAAGTGCTGGAAAAAGCCCTTCGAGCTGAAAGTTGGTTCGGGACAGAACAAATACAATAAAAGGTTATTATAAAAGAAGCCGACAGTTTCGAAATAGTTTTACGCGAAACTGTTGAAGATATCAAAACGCAATATACGTGGTTGTGCAGAGGAACTCTGCAAGTTTTAATCCTACGTTCCATATATAGGATATGTTAGTGCCAGGAAAGGCATCACGCAACCATGCAGTCAGTAAAGATGGTTGTGAATTCTCTGTGCTTGAATCATGCAAACAGAATGGGGATGTTAATGGCCCACCACACTGGCAGCGTAAGTTAGGTATCTTACACAGTGCTTACGTTGGTAGTGTCTGTATAACGTTGCTTATGTTGTACAGATGCTAATTACGTTGCACAGACTATACGTTGCTCGCGTTGATAATTTGTAGATTCTAGTGTCTACAACATAAACAACGTTGTGCAGACACTACCGACGCAAGCATCGTAACGTAAGAAACCTAACTTACGTTGCTAGTGTGAGTGTGGTGGGCCCTCTGCTTCTCAGGATATTAGCGTGACGGTAGTATACACAACGTTGCAAGTATCATACTTATTAAGAGTGAGTCGCCACTCGCCAGACCGTCCAAATCGGTCTTTTTCGCGTTTCTCTTCTGATACTTTTCTGCTCTTATGGAAAATAGCACGGAGTTGTTGAGTTTGTCTGGTTGTTGAAGTCTGGCAACTGAGTATATCTGGGTCCTATTATTTCGAAGTTTCATGCATCATGGAAAAACAGAAATTTTATAGAACAATTACTCCATGATGGGAAATTGTGGTTTCCAATATATTCTGCTGTTTCGATATATAATAGTTATACGATATATCCTGCTGTATACAGAATGGTATAAGAAAGTACAAATGTTGTGAACTTGTGATTGTAAAAGGCGGAGGAAATTTTCAAAAGAAATACATTTTTGGTATTATTAAACACGATGGAAATGTCTGGAAATCACATTTCTCTTGAATTGATGAAGATCTAAATGCTCATTGAAATATCCTAACTTCGAAAGAATGTCTGTAATTAATCAATTCAGTAATGGCAACAACTTTTTTCTCCCATAAGAGAACATGTAAATAGAAGTAAATTTGTGAACTTTTTTCATAGCTTTACATTACTCCAATAACAAAATTAAGAAATGCCCACTAATACTGCAACTTCTGAGGTTTAAATACACATGATAATATTTGCTATTTGTTCACGTTAAGGGTAACGAAAAAAATTCAAACGGGTGTATTTTAAAAGTAAATGGACATGTCCTGTACATTTTTTATCCAACAACGAAATGATGTTTTTCCCATAATAGAAAATATTACCATCAATACCATGTGTATTTAAACCTCGGAAGATGCAGTATTAGTAGGTATTTATAATTTTGTGATTAGATTAACACAAATCTATGAAAAAAATCCCGAAGTTATCTCTATTTACATGTCCTATGGAAGAAAAAAGTGACTGACTATTACTGAATTGACTAATAAAAAATTATAAGCATTATTATCGTAACTTGCATTCATTGTATGGCACAAAAACTAGCCTGACGATAAATATTATCGTAATTAAAACCGAAAATCAAATAAGGAAAGACTTTCCCCAGGACAAGAAAACTACTTATGTGCAATGACAAAAACAACGAACTGCAGTTTTGACGCCTACATCACGAGTAAGAAATAAACAATCAACAAAAGTAAAACAGCAAATGAGAAGTGAACAAAAATAGAGCGATTGTGGGGAATTTTGAACAAACCAACCGCAGCGTCGAACTTCAGCCCTGGTGCTGTGTAAATGTAGCTGCTGTTGATTCGTTACCTTTCCTTCTGTGATTCTCGGTCGCTCTTTTTTCACTCATCTTTCGGCTTTTAGTTTTCATTTGCTCCTTATTTTGCATACCCGTATTTGATTGCTTTTGTCCTGAAATTCATGGTTCAGCCATCGAAACTGTATAGTCAGCTAGTTTTCTAATTTTACGCCATTGAAGCGGTCTTTTAACAAGAATATCAAGTTACAAATTTCTTTAATCTATACTTGTAAAATGTATACGTATGAATGTGAAAGAAAACTGCAAAATTAGAAAAGGCCTTCTCTTGATTTTGTATGAATACTCTAATTACTGTTAGGGGGGATTTTAGTGGACCGGGTAAACTACACCTAGAAAAGTGAGCGCTCTTCCCCCGTGCATCTCACGCCGGACACAGAAAATCGACGATGCTAAAATGCACATGCAACACGAATGAGTAATTTTACCTCGTCGATTTTAATGTCCTTTGTAAGATTCACGGAGGAAGAGCGCTCAATTTTCTCTGTGTAACTTACCCTGGACACCAAAATCGACCCATATATTACAAGTTTCACTCACAGACACAATCACAACAAATTCAGTTTTATTATTATCTCATTAATGTTAGTAATATTATATTTCAAACCACTGTACATTTACGAATTGACAGGAAAATGGACAGTCACAGTTTTAAAATTATTTTTCCAAATTTTTCTGTGAAATCGTTGCCAAAAACACTGATTATTTCATTTACCTATTTCCATCAATTTGGTTTCGAAAAAAAGACAACATTTGTAAAACTGTGGTCGGGTGATCCTAAAGAGTAAGAAGCTCATGGAACTAATATAACAAACATTGATACGCTGCCGTTAAATCAGGGGCTTCATTTAGGGGGGGCAGTGGCCGGGTCGGTGGGGGAGTAGCACTTGTGCAACTAAAAATGTAAGAAAAATTGTAAGAAAAAAAATATTTCAATTTTGACAAAAACCCCTTAAAAATCACACTTTTTGCCGAAAATAAGAAAAAAATCGACCTCGCTCCGTTCTAGCTTTAAATTTTTAACACTAGGACTCCGATATCATTTTTTTGCCAAATATCCCTTAAAAAAGAACACTTTTTCCAAAAAAGCAAAAACATTTCGCCCTCGCTCGGGTTTTGAAGGTCTTCGACTTTCCACTGGTCTGGAAATTCTTGCCCCCCCCCCCCAGTAAAACTGAAATGACGCCCCTTCGTTCAATTAAATAATTCCAAACCAATAGCAAACCTCCAAATTAGAATTGGCTCCGCCCCCTCTTCAGGAAAAGTATAAAAGAAGTGGATCAACCCCGACGTTTTTCATTTGATGCCGAGATGCCGAGGGAGACAGTCGATCCAGTGCCCAGCATGGCAAGTGAGCTACCCGGAGAACAGATACAGGAATCCTCGAATGTGGAGATGATGGACTACACTGCCGACCTATGGAATGAAGTGGCCTTAGCCCAGGCAACCAACGTGAGAAACTTAAACACAATCAGTATCCAGATACAACAAGCATCACGAGCAATCGAACGAACTGCCAGCAAAGAAACGTTCAACACATTGTCAGCTGTAGCCACCGCACTCCAAGCTGTTAATGGAAATGTATTGAAGTTACAAGAGAGCCAGACGAAAATTCTGACCAATGTACGAGAAAACCAGCTTGAAATACGGTCCTTTCGGAAGGATATGGAAGGACGGTTGAAGGAGTTGTGTAGACAGATCAATGGAAGTCTAGAGAATACGTCAGATGTCTGTTCAGAACCTTCTGAACCAGAAGTAGATAGTTTGGAGGAGCGAATTCAAAGCCCTACTCCTCAATTATCCCCAGAACACCGTAAACAACACGCCTTTACTGTCAGCAGCTTCAAACCAGCTGGTCCATCAACTGTGGTTAACCAGGGAACCGATCGACCGCCATCAATCCCTGTCAAGGAACCAGCACCATCAAGCCCTGTCAAGGAACCAGCACCATCAAGCCCTGTCAAGGAACCAGCACCATCAAGCCCTGTCAAGGAACCAGCACCACCATCCCCTGAAGTTCATCATGAGCAACGAAGTGAGAATGTGACTTCGGAACTGACAGTGAAAGCTAAGATACATGGAAAGTTGAAAAGTGGGAAGTGGTTGGAGCCTGTTCCTGTAAAAAGATCGCGACGTGGTTTTGATATTTCTGATAGAAGTGTTAAACCAACGAAATACAGTGTAGCACCCCAGTACGTTATACCTTTCATGTTGATGAAAAAGACATTATCGAGAACGCCACAAAATAAACAAGAATGGAAGAAGATTACAGACCAGTTGAAGAGTTATTTGATAGAGCAAGCTGCACTTCATGGAAGCCGATCAGATCCGCCAACTTCTAAAGATATCGAGATCGTATGCAAAGCCTACAACATGAAACCCCTATGTAAACAAACTGACGGGAAAATACGAGTGTCGTTTCATTCCTCGCTTAAAGATATCGTTTTCTACGTCAAAACGTTCTGGAATAATATCACAACTGGGCCACCAGAGCTCTTAGAAGAATTCAAAACGACTCTTGGAAATCGGTTGGACATGGTGTGTAGAGAGATGGTCGATCGGGACGTTTAACCGAGCGAGATGTGTATCCGTGTTACTCAGTTGGTGCCTCTGGATTGATGTCAATGCGCAAACAAATGTACCAGTGGGTGCTTTTAAGAACTTTCCCAGTGCTAACATTGGCGGTGTTTCGAGAATTTTTTGAATTGTGATGATCTCTTTTATATCTATGTATAGTTTAAATGATTAAACATTCTTGTGAATACAACAAAATTATTCCAATCTGTTTCATCAATGTTAATACTATATTTCAGAAGAGCTATTTTTTTTTTTTTTTTTTTTTTTTTTTTTTTATCAAAAATTGGATTCTTACTAATGTACTTTTGAATATTAGACTGCAACGTAAGAGTAATTTTGTTATAAATAAAGAATGTATTATGAAATATTCTAAAATTTTGTGTACTTATTGCAATAAAAATGTGACCCGAGATCTACAACATGTGATAGTTTTTTTTTGTCCACGATATAAAGTTTTATGCGACGTAGTAAGCAATGAGAAATTTTTTTATCAAAATTATGCAAATTTCCCCACATTTTTGACAGCAAATTTTTTTCCACATTTTAAAAAGTTGTATTGTACGATTTCCCCACATTTTTGAAAGCAAAATCCTTGTTAGTTCCTTCACACATTTTAATTACAAATTTGTACCATTTTCCCATATTTTTGTACCTTGAAATTTTATTAATTGCCGGGTTCAATTTTTGTCCATTCCCTTTTTTGTCCAGGCCAGTTTCTTCCCATTCCAATTTTTGTCCAGGCCAATTTTCTTCCCATTCCCTTTTTTGTCCAGGCCAGTTTTCTTCCCATTCCCTTTTTTGCCCGGACATTTTTTCCCTCCCAGTTGTGTATTACGATAGAGTATGTAATAAAAGTATCTGTTTATAATTTCATCTCTGTCTGTTATTGTGATGGTACCGTTTTCCGTCCGCTCATCTCCAGCTCATATCACCATACATGTGCAGACGGGGCGCAAGTAAATCCCCAGGTTGGGAAGGTCTGGTTTTGGGATGGGACAAATTTTGTTCCATGGGATTGGGGATGATGATATGATAATTGTATTCTGCATATGGTAATGTTGCGTCTGTTTGATACGTTACTCACGTAATGAATGGGTAAATGATCAGTTAGAAATCCGCGTGTAAAAAAAAAAAGGAAATATGCGACGAAATAAATTTGATTTATTGTTTCCAAATACTGAGAAAAGTTATATTTACTTGGAAACGGATGATATTGAGATTCGATGAACGAGGTACGGATCTGTGGACAAAACATTTTACCCGTGGTCAATCAAATGTTATCAGGATTGATAAGCGCATTGAGTCGACCATGTTGCGCAGTAGATTGTTTAACAATTGTAGGAAGAGGCTGTATGGCAAGTTGTGTAACAGAGTTTCGTATAATCGACGCGGCGGTACGCCGTTGTGGTTTTAAAGCAAATGTATTTAATGAAGTTATTTGGAGCTCTTTCTTGCTAGAGACATTACGATATTTTTTTCTTCCGGATAGCAAGTATCTACAGCATGTAAAAGAATAATTCTGACAAGAGAAAATATAAAACAATCGCAGAGAGCTATATGACGCCGAAGCCATTGAATTTAGTACATTGTTCTAATTTCTCGCCATTTAAAAACAGTATTATAATTTAAATAAAATAATTAAAAAGTTCGCCTTTTCTGCATTTAGTATTCTCGAAACTATGACATGTTTCGCCCATCTAGGGCATCTTCATGGTACATCAACTGCATTTAAAACAATCATGATTTGTGATTTGTGACTGTTTTAAATGCAGTTGATGTACCATGAAGATGCCCTAGATGGGTGAAACATGTCGTCATAGTTTCGAGAATAAATGCAGAAAAGGCGAACTTTTTAGTTATTTTATTTAAGTGTAAAATATTCTGCAATCTCATTACAGTGTTAATTTAGTATCACAATGTTATGTGAGAGTTGCTTATAGTAAATGACATCGTTTTTAATTTTTTTTAATATTTAGACTTAGCATCCACTTCTTCCACCACTCATTTATTTTCTCTAGATCTATTTGCAGTGCATCGCAGTTCCCATTCTGATGATATATTTCGATAAAATTTGCAATCGTCAGAGCAGAGAAACGCTGGTGATTCCAATTGATTTGGTATGTTATTAATCGTATTTTTAAGTAGGGGAATCTATCATGAAATTTTCGTCTGTTTTTTTATATATCTGCATTCTGTTTGCATGCTAGCACAAATTTCTAAAGAAGTTTTGAAATTAACATGAAGTCGTTAGAAACTTGGATAGCTACAATCATAAACTGCATGTCGGTTTATGAAGCTGGGCTATGATTTCAGGGATAGCATGAAGTGGTACCTCTCCAACATTGAATAAGAGGAAAACGTAAAGAAGGAAAACAAAAATGACAAAATATTGATAATACGATACTTCTAAATCTCATTAGTACTGTAAGTTTTGCTCTAGAAATGTGACAATCCTATTTTCTACTCTGCTCTCAACCATGTGCACTTACAATTTCAAAGTCTGGATCACGTTTCTTCGTGTCTAATCTATACTTTGAAGTCAATGAATAACAGATAAGTGAGAACTGTCGTATTCCCAAACTGCGAATTCAGTAGCTCTGTACCTCTGTTGTCCTACACATTTTAAAAATCCGAAATCTTTGTGACGAACAATAGCCTCTGATATTGTTTTTCAACGAAACTAATCGTAGTGCAATTTCATGTTCTATGGTATTGTGCTCATCCACAAAGGTTTTATTTATTCTTACTACACCTAAAACCGCTTAAATGTATACCAAAAATAAATAGTCATGGACATAATTTGATCATGAGGCTTAAGTGCTTAATTTCAGTAATTAGCATTTCGAAAAGGGCTCTTATTAACACCACAAAAAATGCAGTTTCCAAATCTTTCGAAATAATATCAGAATTACATCTTGTTCACTGGA
>JAQFYR010001307.1:0-10337 GCA_034694985.1 Campodea silvestrii
ATCAGTTGTGAAAAAGAAGTCAAACAAATATGATGTGGATTCAAGTTACACTCGTCGCTCTTTTCGCCTGTAAGTACCAAACAATGATGAAACTATGTTAAATAGTAACTGTGTTATTTGTATTTTAGATGGTGCTATTGCTCAAGCTCCTGCTCCTGCCCCAGCTGCAGCTGCAGGGGCAGCTCCAGCGGCAGCTCCAGGGGCGACTCCAGCCCTCACTGGTGTAACAAATTGTACGAATGAATTCAAAAGTGCAGCGTCCCTTTTGGAAATTGCAACAACTATGCTTTCGGATCAGAAGTTAGGTTTGAATCAGCTTTGCTGGTGAGTCTTTCTTTTCTTAAATTAAGATTAGAAAATTGAAGTGATTCTCTTTTATTTTTTTCCAGCAAAGCCCAACCATGTGGAAAAGAGCTTGCAGTTCTTATTAGAAGTCTGTACCAGGTACTATTTGCTTTTGATTTTTTGTATACTTTTTACGACATTTTCTTTCCCTTTTCAGGCTAGCGAATGCACTGATGCAAAGTGTGATGCTGCAAAATCATAGGATGAGAATACTTGAGAAGAACATGTGAAACCTTTCTATATTAGAAGATATTGCTTCCACCTCTATTGCTTTACTTTATATTATTACTTTGTATCCATAAAAAAGAAATAAAATGTATGAAATGAAAATTATGGCTTTTGTTTTCCGAGGCAGTGTATGAGAAATATCTCTTGGTTAAAATAAACCAGATGTAGAAAAGCTACAAACAGTAGTCAACTTGATAGTTTTTATATTAGTAATGTTTTTATATTAGTAATGTTTTTATATTAGTAATGAATAAAAGTTTTTGTTGGTAAATTACGTAATTCTTTATTAAATCTGGACAGTAACGTTCCATATTTCCGGGGGTCGTGGCAACAAAGCCTTAACGGCGCCCAGCACATTAACTGGTCCAAAACTTCCATGTTATAGTAATGTGAAAATAAAACATAATTATTTAGGTAAATATAAATTATTTCGTGCATGTAGCGAGTAAAATTTTCAGATCCTTACATGAAATCCGAATATTCTTTCAAATTTTTTGAACAGTAAATAATAAATCAAAAACATAATAAAATATATAGAACAAATATTTGCATAAATGTATTGATAATGCTCTTTAAATGACAATATATTATTTTTCGTCAAAAATTGGACATTGCAAAAGTTTTCTGTTACTATTTCTGAGTATTAGTTGTATGCGTAGTCATTACTAGTGACGATAGAAAAAAGAGAAATTTAAAATTCCCTTTCTATAAATTTTTTGCTAATGCAACTTCTAATTATTCCATATAAATTATAAGAATATTATATCTGGAATTATGATATTTAATATCCGCTTTTGTGTCCAAATTTTCTGTAAAATACTGGAATTAAATCGGCATTTTCGTATAGTTAAAAAAAGGCATGTTAAATCATTCGAATACATTCTACTATATACTGTAAATAAAATATCGTTCTGAAACCTTGTCAAAACCAAATAGATATTTCGCATATTTTGAAACAAATATGTATAACAATTTTCACAAATTTCTTTTGAATTTAGTATTTTTCTTTACGAGGGCGAGCTCCTCTAAGCCTATAGGCGTCAGTGGTAGTTTCCCCTTTTTCTCATGCCTTGAAACGCCACTGAATGTGACTCTTTTAAAGTTACATAAATACTAATCACAAGTTTAATTAAAGGTAAATGTTTTCGAGTTATAAATACTTTTTCGCTTTGATTTTAAATTTCTGTTATCACAATTTCTGCAACATTTAAATTAAGGATATTCTTTTTTACCATTACATGAGTGTGCATCAATATTTTTGCTCTTGCAAAAATATTCAAACCATAAGCAGTAGAGTCTACATTCCTTTAACACCATTGAGATCCAAATAATTGTTAATGATTAAAAAATTAAACCAAAAACATGAATATTGAATATACCCCCTCTGCCTATATGGTCTCGTTACATATCTCATGGAACTTTGAGAGAATGGATCTAACATAGAAAAAAATAATTAAAAATCGAAAAAATATTTGTTGTCATGTTTTAGCATAAATTTTATTGCTACAAGATAATGTTGATCGGCGGATTATAATCCACTATTTTATGGAGCATTTTATTCTCTAGTTCTACTATAAAATACGCTAGGAGGACGTGTATCAATTGCGCCAGATATAAATATTTTCGATTGCGCCACGTCTCGTTTGTGCCAAGTTTGGTGAAGCACTTTGCATCATTTGCGCCACATTTAGCAGTTTCAATTGCGCCAGATATGATTAGTATACATATAATTATAAAGAGTAATCGGAAGCAGTATTTACTTCTCATGTGTATAATAAAGATGAAAATGAGATATAAACGCACAAATTCATCAATACTGTACTTAATCTCAAAGGAAAGGTAATACTAATGTTATATTATGCATATTGTAAAGATATGTAGGCCTAATACATATACTGTGAAACTATCGAGAAATTATCATGATATTATGTGTGATAATTACATTGCAAAAAAAAAAAATAGTATGTTTCCTCCATTTATTTTGCATGTGTCAATTTATCGCATATCGTATAAACAGAAAAACCAATATAAACATATCAATAGTATTTGCAATAAATTGTTAGCGGAATGTAAATTAAAGGAATTATAAATGAAAAATAATGTCATACATTTCAGAGTGATATACGTATTAATGTGGATTAAATTTAATTGAAAATAGCATCAACTTGAAAAGAAAGGAGTCATCGATCGATGTAGCCTACCTCTATGGAACAGTAAATTCTTACCGTGTGTTTAATTTGCTTTAATTAATTGAGAACTGCTGGAGCCCTGGTGCTGGTCCGGCAGTATAATTACTGAATATAAAGATTTGAAGTAAAGTGTTATGAGAAAATCTGTGTAGTAAAAGACATTTGTACTGGCGCAAACCACGTAAATAAAATGGGACAAATGATATACACAGTATGGCGCAAATGGCTTGTGGAATGTCGAGCGATCATTAAAAATTGAGCTTTGACGCAGATGATAAACTCCGCGCTGGCCGCTGGGAAGCAGAGGGCTGGCAGACTGGAAACCAAATTCGATCCCAGCAAGTCAAAATATGGATACACAGTGTACAGTACATGTATGTAACTAAAGACAAGTTCAGATTATGTTATAATATAATATAATATTAATGAGAAATCCTTATTATTTAGTTTGATTCGTTTTACTTTACTAATGTGTGTAGGAAACTAGGAATACACAACTTGACATTTTTATAACACAGCAAGAAATAGGAATAATTGATTACGTTAATTTATATGGATATATGGCATAACGTTTCATTTGTTTGAAAATTTTAATAAGGTGTAGTAAGATGATACTGAAAGTTAAAATTGCACTATTCATATCATTATTCAAAATGTCCATCATTGCGGTGATAAATAAGCAGGGAAGTCATAAGTCACTTACTGTACTTCATATTGGGGACCAGATTTGGCTTCAGCCGCTTCTAGCGAGGGTGTCGAGTCAAAAAAAAATATTGCCTAAGTGAAGCGAGGGTGAAAAGTTTTGCATTTTCTAATTTACAATATCAACATCTCCTCATTTTTTCCCTCTTTTTTCCCTTCTTATATTTTCCGCGATGAGGAGAGCTTGAAGTCACCAGTGTAGTTTGCAAAATGCACCTGTTATATATATATATAACTTTTCTTGCTTTATTATATTATTTTAATATTATCACTGAATATTTAAGTAAATACAAGATCCAGCAGTATAATCTTTACAATCGCCCTTTCACCCCTCGGACTGCGAGGAGATAAACGCACACACCAATATCGGATCGGAATAATTCCAACTTTTTGAGTTAAATGGTAGATTGTATTCCGATCCGTTTCGATGTGATGTGCGGTGTTCCATCTACATGAATACAAACAAAAAAATTGTTCGTTTCCATTCTGATCCTATCCATTCCGACGTAGTGGGTGAGAATGCCTGGGGAGGTCTCATTATAATACAATCTCAATAATAAATAAAGCACTTCGAGTTAAAATAACATGTATATAGCAGTAATGTTCACATACATATCGTCACTGTTGTAGGTGTTATTATTCAAAGAACATAAATTTACATATAAATGACCCTTGTACGGTTGAACCCTCCCCCCCCCTCAAAAAAATGGGGAAAATACAAAGAAGAAGAAAATGAGAAAATTTTGAAAAAAATATTTAATAACTGCATATTTTGCATTAAAAATGTAAAATATTTCGCTGTCGCTCCTCTCGCGCAAAGTTTTGTTTCCTACTTCAACCATTTCTTAAGCAAAACCGCTCCCGAAAACAATTCCTATATACGGTCTTGGTACGTACTACGTTTCAGTAAAAAATCTGATACACATTAAAATAATTTTGTTAGTTTTATTCTAGTTTTATTGCGCAGTACTAACGTAAACAGTTGGACGGTTTTATCACTTGTGCAGATGTGCTAACACCTACTGTATAACTGGCTATACTTACGGGTCTGAATAACCAGTAGGCTGCGGAAACTTTAAAACCATGTCCATACTTTAATATATACATAATACATATACTTTTATAAGATTAGATTTAATATTATTGTTGTTCTCTGGCAAGTCAGTGTTGCCTTTCTGCTTACTATGTAATTTAATTAATATATTTGATACGTCTCATAAATAAATTTGTCCACAAGTAAACCTCTAAGATAATTTTTAAACTTACGAACAACAGATCATACGTATTTCGGTAATAGTTTTAATGTAAATTTTTCTTATTAGGTACAAGCTAAAAAAAAATAAACCACTAACAAATGCTACGCCTATATTCGGACATTAATTTCACAATGTCTGAGAACTTGCGAAAATCATAAAAAAACGAGTCCTGTAATACAAGGATTTTCAAATTGGACGGTACTGTGGGTCGTGAAAATTTGTCTAGAATAAAGAACGAAAATTTTCAGCGCAATAAAATAGGAAAATAAATTTCGACAAATTTATTCGAATACCCAGAGTGTTTCAGTAAAAATTTTACATACTTCTTAGAATACCCTATTTTCAAATATCTGGAATAGTTCACGACGATCTATGATTTTGAACTTACAGGAATATGCCTTTCTATAATAGGTTAAACAATAACAACGTTGATCAGAAATTGATTTCAAAGTAATTTAAATCCACACAAAAGACGAAACATTTATAAGACGACAATTTCACTGCAAAGCTGAATTAGCAATGAACTGTCATGGAACTGCTTCCTTAATGCCTAATGGAAATTTTCATAGTTTTCTCTCCCAAAACACCATAGGGTGTATATTATACTTAAAATTTTGTGTTTTATGGCCATCGGATGTTATCTAGGAGTAATTTATTTTAAGTAATTCTTACAGCAGTTTTATTACTATTATTTTGAGATATAAGAGAATAAAAGAAAGAGTGAGACTTTTGGGAAGTGTGACACAAAAACCAAATGACCGTAAAATGAGAAAAAAAAATTAACGATATAATTTGTGTACTGACGTTTCAAACATGCTTTAGACACTTCAGTCCCCCCCCCCTCCCAAAAAAATATCAAACAAACTTCACAAATAATTACATCTTTCAGAGTCCTGCTGCTTTGGTTTTGATTTTTTTTAATGAGACACAAAAGTAAATAATTATAATTCACGTTGAAAAATAAGAAATTGGTCGAATTTAAAAATCATAAATAAATATTGCTGTAATGGTATTTATTTTACTATTTAATAAATTAAAATGTTGGCAATATATGAATTATACTTATTATGATGAGCTCATGAAATGAAATATACCACACAAATGCAAGTTTCAGAAACTGTAAACAAATAAAATAAAGTGAACTTCAAGCCTGAGAATTAGCAAAGTCAATGAACGTTATATTATATTCAAAGAATTCAGTAAAATAATAAAAATCCAATATTCATATTTTTCTATTTCCAACGAAAAACTTTTATGACGGAATGAGGTCTGCACGAAAAACACTTGTCGAACTGTATTTTCCCAACAATACCGTATTGTTGCAAAAGTAGGCGGACCTTCTACCAGCAAACCTTGGATGACAAACCTCCGCATGACGTGTTCGGCTAATGCATATACGTGGATAGAAAATATATATTCTCAGTGAGAACCGAAAGTTCGATAGAGACAGTTCAGTTAAAGTATTTCACAATGATAAAGACAATTTTCATCCTTGGGCTTGTAATAGGTAAGTCTTGTATTCCATACTATTACGTTAAATAATTGTTATCCAAATTATATTATATTTTAATCAACATTTTCATAAAATTAACTTTTATAAAACTTTTTTTCTCTTAGTCGCTGCAATGGCTCAGGCCAAAGCTCCTGCTCCAGCACCTGCTGCTGGGGCTGCTGCCAAACCTCCAGCAGCTGCACCACCCGCCGCTGGAGCCTCTGCAGCACCACCAGCTCCTGGGGCCTCTGCAGCGCCACCCGCTCCTGGGGCCTCTGCAGCACCACCCGCTCCTGGAGCCTCTGCAGCACCACCCGCTCCTGGGGCCTCTGCAGCACCACCCGCTGACGGGGCCTCTCCTGCACCACCCGCTGACGTTCCCTTCACTTGCCCCAAAGCTATAAACGACACCACCAATTTGATGACGTTATTGAAGAATCTTGGCATTCACCAAGTAACTGGAATTGCTGAAAAGTTGGGACTTAAGAGTAAAGATGAATTCTGCTGGTAAGCCATTTATAATTTTCTGGGATAATTTTATCTGTTTTGGGAAAAAAATTAACTTTGGATAAGAAAAAAGGGGGAAAAGATTTAAAAATGGACATTAAAAAAGAACATTAACTTCGGAGAAAACAGGGGAAAAAATTAACATTAAAAAAAGAACAAATGAACATTAACTTTGAAGTCAAAATAATAAGATACGATCACAGGCCTGTCAGGAGTTTGCAGAATACCTAAATAAATCAACATCAACTTTTTTCTTTGCAGCACGTATGCCCCTTGCATTGAACCACTAGCTGCAATGTTGGAGAAAGCCATGACTGTAAGTACTTAAATTTTGACTGATATATATCAATGTAACGTTATTAATTACAAACTTATTTTAGGATACATGTCCATGTGATCCAACTAAACTGCCACCTCCTACTGCTTCTGCCGCTCCTCCAGCTGTGGCAGCAAAAGCCACCAGATAAGATGTAATTACTAAACCAAATGTTTGCATGCCATTTACTTCTATCGTTTCTTTTTTTGTAACATTTTATGTTCTTAAATAAATAATTCACTATGTGTAAACTGTTATGTTGATGTATTTCCTAAGGTTCGACTAAAATAAAACTAATTTCTGTACATAAAAACGACAAAATGTATGTGTTCTCTATTTACAAATAACAACACATTAGGATTTCTACAATAAAGTTCAACAAATAAGCAGAAGTCAGTCGACATCTTAAAAAACAAATCAAACAATATAAATAAGCCAGCCTTGAAATTGATAATCGTAGTCATGGAACTCTCTAGTAATCTGCTAAGGCTTGGAATTACAAGTATTTTCTAAAATGTCGACGTAACAATCAACAAATAAGCATGGATAAGGTACATCATGAACTTTCTATGTATAGTATACTTAACCCCCTTATAGACTTATCACAGATTCAAAATTTGACAGTATATGTCACAAACACGGTTTCCATACAGAAACAGAACACTTATACATAAACTCATACAGCTTCTTCTTTTTTTTAAAACATCAAGGAACAATTTGGTCTATTGGGCGTATATACATAAAACAATAAACAATTCAGTATTTTAAGTTGTTGTGAACCATGAACTAATGAGAATATTTCCCCTCCCTTCTTCATAAAAATAGTTGAGATTCGATAGATAGGTGAATTTTTTTGAGCATATAAAGTTTTTATGATAGGTCGTAAAGATTTAATATAATTACCTCGTAGAAAATATTCGCATTTGGTAGCAAACTATAGCCCAAAATAATCGTGTTAAAAGCAGGTTTCATATTGTTCACTTTTTAAGAATTTTTCATTATTTGTGTTGAAACAAGTTAAATGGAGTTATTGTCAGAGCTGCAAGTTATAAGGAAACAAATATTTGCTGTAGAAAGAGCCTCGCAAAATCATTCTCTGCATTCAAAGTCAGAAAGGCACCCGAATTACCCAGACGTACAACACTCTGGAAGAAAAAGCAGGAAGAATTAAACATTGAAAGGATCGACTGAATCAAGATGTCTATACCATTGAAAAATAATACGCTTACTATATGCGTGCCATTTTGCGATGCCTACACTGCGAAAAAAAATATGCCGAGCGACCCTTAAAAGCGTCGTTTTTAATAATAATGGTACACAAAGGTACGCCGACAGATTTTCATAAAATTGACAAGATAGATTGAAAACTTTCTACAGTTTACATCTGAAAGTTTGATCAAAATTGACATGTTTGTTGTCGAGAAAAAAAATTACAAAAATGTTTTTAAAAATGTTGTATTTCCGAAATGCTACGGTACCGTATCTAAAAATGATTGGCAAAAACAGCTGTTTTTAAGTAATGGTAGACCAAGGTTGATTCAATTTCCATTAAATTCACAAGGTCTGTTAAATATTGCCGTTCTTTAAGTTTGAAGAGAATTATCAAAATAGGTATGTTTTCATTGGGAAGGAAAATCTGCAAAATTCGGGTTAAAATACAGTATTTTGACCAACATCCCATGTCCAAAAAAATACTACCCTGATAAGTTTTAACAAAATTGGTAAGTTTATTATCGAGGAAGAAAACTTCAAATTTTTACTAAAAAAATAACGCTTAAAAATATTTTTTAAAAAATGCAATCTTTTTAACAACAATTTTGAAAATTAATTTTTCTATAATAAATTCACAAATTTTGATAGAAAAAATAATTTAGGCTTAAAACAAAACAGTGAGCTTATAAAAAGTAACTAAATTCTACGATGACGAAAAAGATAGCTGTTCGGTATTTCTGTTATGTAATGGAATGAATTATTGATAATGAGAATGTTATATCGATATGGTGTTGCTGAAAACAATATAAGAAAAATGTTGTAGTTATAAAGTTAAAATTTTATTTCAATAGGAATGCAGCAGTAGCAAAGATTAAATTCTTATTGTGCATCAATTTTTTTCATTTTGATATGTTGGTATCATATTGCTCAAAACATGAAATTGAAAAACACACGTCAATTTTTGTGTGTATTAATCGAAATAAAAATACACGAAGTGAGTTACTCCATTTTAAAATATTAAAATATCATTTTTGTACAGTATACTATGAATCTATGATATGTTGGCAGTCCGCAGCTGCCGATGAAAAGTCTGTTATATGGCAGCATATAATACATGATATCAGTAGAAAACTGATATCCTGTATTATATGCTACCATACAGACTTGACTTTTATATTGTGAGTTTTTATGAAGTTACTCGCTCAAATGTCAGATGACAATGGTGGAGCCAGAGGGGGCAAGCCTCCCACCTTTGGATTTTTCCATCATATACAAACTAACTATACGGTTTTCCATTGAAAATGTAAAAAAAATTCTCAATCGTGTTCAATGGAAGACCAAGAAACAGACGAAAACAAACAAGGGAGCCCAATATTCCTGGCATTAAAATTAAGAAATTTCAATGATAGACAATGTTACATTCTATTCGTGCACATAGGTATTCACTTCTACCGACAAATGTCACAAATCAATACACTGTACATTACTCCTTAAATGTTTCTCATTTTATTTTGTTACTTGCGAATCCGAAAATTTGCGCCCATTATTTCTGAGAAGATTATGGTGATTATCAATTTGGATTCTAGAAAAAAGGGGTTTTAGGCAATATTGAGTTAGCAAGTAGACTACTTTTTATTGTAGTTGGTTTTAATATACTTTTACTAGTTTATATTGTAATTCCATAATAATATTATCATTGCAAAGTTTACGTCCATATGAATTCCATGTAAATCAGGATTTTCTAAAATATTATTTGTGATAAATGCATTTCCAACACTTGCGCTTGAGTCTTGCAAACCATTTCTATTTTTCGTATTTTTCATTCCATTTTAGGGCTCCTCCAATCAATAACCCTGTATCCGCCTTTGGCGCTTTGCCAGATGATGCATTGTCAAGTGCGAAACTGCAGTTGCCGAAAATAAAACTCACTATGAAGCTGATTGGTTGTGACAGTTTTCTAGTAGAAAGACTGTTCTTATGTTTTACTCTGCGTAACCCATATGCTCACGATGTCAGTGAAACTGTTCGTGTAATTTGTATTTGTATTTGTATTTATTCACACCATGACAGACAGTACGTCCAAGGTGACA
>JAQFYR010001308.1:0-10337 GCA_034694985.1 Campodea silvestrii
GGCTGGGGGGCTCCTGCCCCCCCCGTCGGGCAACTCAAGCCCCCCCATCGGGCAAATTTCCTATTTTCGTCGGGCAAGCAAATGGAAAATTTAAGAAGGAAAATAGAATAAAATAATAAAAACTCATATTAAAACTACACATTTTATACTAAAAACGTTAAAATTTTCACCCTCGCTTCGCTCGGGCACACTTTTCTCCTAAATTCTTAATTTCTCATGCTTCCGCGAACCGCCAACTGTTGGATCTCCTTCAGTATCTTCGTATTATAAATGGTAGTTATACACAATTTATTCTCGTCGAGCAAGCAATTGAAGTAAACGACATTTTCAAGAATGAAAATGGAAAAAAAGAAGAAAAACTCGTTAAAAACTCGTTAAAAACTCACATTTTGCTCAACAAAACGTAAAAATTTTCGCCATCGCTTCGCTCGGCCACGGTTTTAATTTCTTGTCATTACTTCTTGTGATATTTATTTCGACCATCGCTATATGGCTGCTGTGTCTGCTTTAGTACTTTAGAATTAGTAATATAGTTTGTATACAGTTATTCAATATTAAAAATATGCGTTATACTATTTTATATTAATGTAGTAAATTAATATACAGTTCAGCCCCCCCCCCCCCGTCGGGCACTTCCTGGCGCCACCCCTGTGTTACTTGGGTTCGTTTCTCATTATAATGGCTCAATCTTCAATAGTAAAATGATGAAAATAAAAAGACAGATTTGTAAATTTCTCACTAAGTATAGCTCCAAATGTGAAGTACTGTAGTTCCTTTATTTAAAAAAAAAATTAAAGTAGTGAAATGTTCTTGTCTAAAAAAAGATGCAATATTAACTAACCCAACGTCCCCAACGTGTAAACTTCCATCACATTTTCTTACAGTACTTAAAATAGCCTACAGGTCAATGCTGTATATTTTACATCTAAATAAAAAAAATCTATAATCAAAATTTTGATTTATAAACAAAAATGTTTGTTCCGCGATCTCATTGCATTACATGGAGCAACATTTTCAACATGTTTACATTAAAACATGAACATATCAAACTATCTAATGCTCCGGAGTGGAATATTATCATTATCATACACATGGTCGAACGAGTGAGGCAAGGTCTGCTATTGAGGAGTATGAAAAGAGAAACAGCATGCGCATATGACATCATCCCGATTTTTGGTTCATTATAGAAAGGCGGGAAGATAAATACTGATGGTTCGAGACTCGCATCTGCGTTATTCTAATGCTTTCGTTTTAATTTATTTCTGCTAGAACGAAACCTTCGCATTAATTGCATACAATAATAACTTTTACTGTTTTGAAATAAGGTTTTCAAAACAATGCTTACTACTATTATGAAGTAACAAAAACGTCTTTGATTTCCTTACAATACAGTTTATGTCATCGTGATTTTGTTTTTATTTAATGATTTTAATCTGTTTCTGATGATGCCTTGAGGGCGAAACCGGTTAAACAGCAATAAAAGTTATAATTATATACAGAGAAGGCGTTTTTTTCACTTCATAATTTACTGGACTCTGTACTCTCTCGCATTACATATTAATGCTTACCATCATATTTTGCATTTACCGAAAGCACAATATTTTTCATATAGGTTCTTACTTTATGACCAGAGAATGTGTAGGGTTACCATATTTCCGAAGACGAAAAACACTAGGAGGTTAAATCATTTCAAAATGTAGGCCTATTATGTGCAAAGTTATATGTTTTCTTACCTAGAAATGGTGGTTAATTTTAGTAAAATATCGTCAATTGAGTGATATTACTATCAGGGGCGTAGCGACCTTCGTATGGACCCTGGCGCGAATTTTCCCAACCGGGTCCCCTGTATATACATCATAATTATGGTTATATAAAAATATCCGGCCCCCTTCACTGTTTTCGTAATTTACATATTTTATTCTTAGACAGAAAAGAAAAATTTTGAACATAAAACATAAAATAATTCTAATTAAGTAAAAGGAATTTTTTGCACTTAAAAAAATTGGAACAAAAAAATCTTGAACATAAAAACATAAAATAATTCTAATTTTTAAAGTAAAAAGAGTAATTTTTTACACTTTTTAAATTTTTACTAGTAAAAAATGGCAGAAAAATGATTTGGATTTGATAAAACGTTTTAGATGCCCTTTTTTCGAAATGTTAAAAATTGGGCTCTTTAAATTTTTTAAGAGAAAAAAAGTTGGATCTGGGTGAATTTGAACATTTCAAGGGGCCGTTAATACGACCCTGCCAATGACGCTTACTTTGATGCGGTAAAGTTTTTATATTAATAGTTTAAATGTTTAATACAGGTATTATTAAGAAATAAAATTTTTCCCTTTTCTTCTTTCTTTTCGCGTTCTTTATTTTTCTTAATGGGCCCCCTAACGGCATGGGCCCTGGCGCGGTTGAGCCACTCGCGTCATTGCCGCTACGCCCCTGATTACTATTAAGCAAAATCACTATTCGGCACAATTCTAACCAAAACATTACTTATACCATTCAATGCTTATACTATAATACAGTATAGTATATTTTCATATTTTATTGAATTCAAAATATTTTTTTGTTTCTTATTGCATGAACAGAGAGCTGACAAAAACACGAATGTTTTTTTTTTTTTTTTTTAATGATTTTTTCATTTAACAGATTTTGTTTATATATATCAGCATTTTTGTTTATTTGCCACTTATATTGATGGTTTTATTTAAATATAAAAACCATTTAATCTTTTACAAAGCATTAAACGAAGAAAAAAAGGAAACAGAAATATAACGGATAAATAATTCAATTTGTAATTGGACCTATTCCAGTTTATTTAAATCAAATTTCAACTTCTAGTGATATGACAGGATATATTCTTTTTATTTTTATTATTAATTAGCGCAATTTATTCCTCCGCAGTTGACTTAAATCGGTGACAAAAACTAATATCTTTATGGCTATAAATACTGAATTTCTTGGCTTGAATATATTCATGAATAAATCATTTTGTTTTAAATACTCATGATTATAGGAGAAATCATCTCGTAATCTGCCATGAAGACGATGAAGTGTTCGCTGAAAATCTGTTCATTTTTTTTATATTGATGACATCCTTTCGGTTAGAGAAACAAATCCCATTCAGGATATTTTGAAATGTTAAAAATGAAACATAAATGCTTATTGTTTGTTCTTTACAACTGTTGTCACATTGACAGTACATCGGATACACCTTCATAATTAAAATAAAACGAACACAACTGCACTGGCAAACACCATGTACGTGTATATGTCTGCACCTTAAATATCGGGATGACGTTTTCCTCCGCGCAAGCGCACTTCCGAAATGACTCAGTAGCAGACCTTCTCACTCGTTCGGTCATGGTTTAGTCAATGGCCCTTATTAGTTACGGTACTCTGAAACAACAAAAAAAGTATAGATTCTGTGCAGTAAATTTTGTCTGAAGAATAATAATGTTATATTTATTTAACATATAAACACGAACTTCTAATATCAGTACGAATACGTAGTGATGCCACCGAGCGAGTTTTGGTCTTTCTTGATCTCGGTTTCGTTCATAATCAAGCGGTCTCGGCCTTGGTTAGAAAATGCCTTCTCCATCTCGTCTCGTTTAGAAATGAGCTCCTCGGTTGGGCTCGTTTGAAACGGTTAATCCCAGATAAACTTTGAAAACATCAGAATTCGAAAAAAATCAATTGCGAAAATTATGTTTTAGAACTATGGGCACTATATTTCGGTGAAAATGAAATTATCGCCTTCAGTTTGAAATAATAATAAAATACGATTTGACAAACCGTCATTGATGACGTCTTAGCGCTTACATAAAGTGAAACGTCACAGGCAATTTAAATTTCGGCATTAATATAAAAAGTAACTATAAATATAGCCTCTCTGCAATAAGTATCTGTCGAGATTAAAATACTGTTAGGTCATTAATTTAAAATCTGCTTTCAAAACTACTTTCAATTCGGCTATTAATAATAACCTAGCGCACTCGTTTAAGGCTCGTCTCACTCGACGCTTGGATAAGCAGTCTCAATTTCGGTCTCGGTTAGGCAGTGGCAAGCTCGGTCTCGCCTCGGCTAAACGAGACGAGCGCGAGCGCGCTCGGATAGAGGCTCGTCTCGGTGGCAACACTATAGTACCACACATCTGCGGTTTCTTATAAAGTCGAATTAATGGATATGTCACAGTGTGTTTTTATTACCTTTACATTGAGTAATCTTGGATTTTCTTTTCTTTGCATTGAGTAATCTTACAGATTTAACGTTGGTATAATCACACAAGAACATTTAATTTGTTGCATTATTTTTCCAATGCATGTGACAATTCAATTTCCGAAAATTACAACTATAGGAAATTGCGTTATTCTTGTTTTGCATCATATTATAATCATTAGTCAAGGACTTCAAAGAGAGCAGGAAATTTAATTATTTACACTCCGTCATGCCTTTTGCAATTCAGCAACTTTCACAATGGAGAAGAAACATCAATATGCTGGTTAGTCAGAAGTAAATGTTTCAACGAAGAGAAATTTTGTTTTGGTTAGATATAATATTCAGTATATGTATTTAAACAATAACTCTCGAATCTATAGATGGATTTTTCTGTATACAGAGGAATAATATACTGTACGCAAATCTGACGTCTTGAGATGTTATTCCAGCTTTATAAATGTATCCTTTCACTGTAGTATTGATACTATTGAATATTGATAGTTACACTGTTCAGGTGTTAATGGTATTATTATTATTATTATTTACCAATTCTCGTCCATTGAATGAATTACAGTATAGTTGATTATTGCATGGGTTATACAGTGGGAATATAAGCAAATACTATTTGAATTACCATCTATGTACCAGAGTGTGTGTGTAATGGTTATGGTTTCTAAGTGAATCACATCTACTTTTACTGAGATCAATTAACTTAAGTGAAGGTTTTTACAAAATTTGAAAATTAACAAATAATGTTAAAGTTCTTAGTTTTTTTCCTGGCACTTTTTAACTTCAAGTATTTTATAAATTTTCTTGAAACATAAATACATAATTCAAAAATAGTTATTCTTCAAAGCATTGCCTGCTTCATATTTTGCAAATACAGCACATCCGTCTAACTTAGAATAGTTAGAAATATGAAAACTTTGATTGTTCATTACCACAATAATGATACTGTATATCATATACACGGCAAATAGAATGGCAGTTCCGTCTGTTTTTAGTGATTACTAATATTTATTTACGTAATTCCATAAACATATTAGATGCACTACATTGCGCGTTTATACATACAACAAATGTCTTATAAAAAGAACTACAAAATCATGACAAGTATGATATTCTTAGTATACATAGGAGTGATCACTCCTGGTATACACAAATATCAACTTCGCTTACGTGCAAGTACACACGGACATTGGATCATCTGAATGCAACTTTTTTTATAATTGTCTTTTTTCATTATCTTTCGCTCGTGTAACTTATTGAAGTTCATAAACACTTTTAAGAATTAATTGCATATATCGATTTAATGAATTAACATTACTATATTCAAATATCTCATTATTTATCATTTATGTGTTAATTGTATTCTGTTTTCAAAAACCTCAGATTGACAAAATTATGATTTCAATTAGATTACTGTACTCCAAATTTTTCATTTCGTAATGGAAAACAGGCCTCTGGCCTCATTGTATTATTAGGTGATGAGTAAATAAATAGTACACCACATGCCATACGGAAAATGGGTTACCACTTTTGTTGATTACTTCTATCAATATCTTTGATATCCTGAAGATGAAGTCATAGTGCTTTGTATAATGTCGATAATAAATAAATTGAACAGAGAAATGTAGTACCAAGTCCATCATCCTAGCAATAAAATATTGCTGTTTATTTTCTCGGTTTCAGGATAAATTATGTTTATACGATATACCAATATTACTTATACGGGTACCATACATCAACACGTGTATATTACAGTGCTAATAATAGCGACAAGTAACCTTGTCAATTTATATGAATAATTTGTCACTGAAGCCCACGCGATCCCACAGGAATAGATTATTTCCATCTTTTGTTAGCCATTGATTTTACAAATGGATTATTATTACACATGGAATATTTCTGTTAATAGTTTTACACAACTTATAAGAATGGACACAAAAACATTTGCAACATCAGCAAATTGCAAGTTATTAAATAATGCAATGTGTTCCACATTAATTTTCTTACTTTCATTTCTTCAGTTTATATTTTTTGTGATTGGTGATGTAAATGTGTCGCATAATTCCACGTATTATTCGTTTACGGCAGAGTATGATAAATATAGTCCACCGGATCCTCTTAATGGTATTTTAACGTATATATACGAAAGGAGATGCTAGTTTACCATAACGTTTCCCTACTTTCAGGAACTATTACGGAAGTTAAATGCATGGTTAGGATCAGGGAAATATCTGGTATTGACGAAAAGAAGTCGGTAAGTATTTTTTAAATATCTAGAAATAATAGATCATATTAAGAATTTAAATTTTAGTGGCACCACCCCTGTTTATATTTGTCGTAGTGTTGCCAATTTTGGAAACCGAAAACACACACACTTTGTCTGAAAATATATTTGCTTATCGTCCAACATTTTAGCCCTTCCTTACGATGACAGCCACTTTTATTTTTATCCCATAAGGCAACACATGAGTAGAGGGAAGTTCGGGATTTTTTCCGTAGCTTTAAGTCGCTCTAATTGAAAGAACAAAAATACCGTGTGAAAGTACGTCTTCTGAACTTTCTGGATGTATAGTAATTTTTATTATTAATTTAATTTAAGGGTACGGGAAAAATCGTAAACTTTTCTTTTTAAAACAAATGGCCATCTCCTGTACATTTGACGTCCAGAAAGAATTTTTTTTCCGTACGTTTAAATTGAATCATTAACAAAAGCTATCACATATTTATAAACTTCAGAAGACGTACTTTCAGGTGGTATATTTTCATTTTTTGAAATAGAGCAACCTAAAGTTGTGAAAAAAATTATCAAAATCACGTTCGTATGTTGTCTTATGAGAGAAAAAAGGCTGTCATCTTAATGAAGGACTAAATGCGGGTCAATTTTTTTTAAAATTAATGTATCTTTAAAAGTTATTACTTTATTTCGGGTATATTGGCGTAAAATTTAGAATATTGTGATACTTTTCTCTTCACGACCCGGACTACATTTTTTGTGAGGGGGGTTGCGATGAAAGGGCATTCGCTATGTCAACGTGTACGCAGCGTTGCAGTAGCTTGCCATTATTGAAGGAGAGAAGATGACGACTGATACTTTAATTTCTTCCATAAGACAACAAGTAAATAAACCTACGCGATCGGTATGTTTCAATGTTTGGCTTTAAGTAACTGGAAAAAAATACCACCTGAAAGTGTAATTATATTGCTACATACCTAAACGTACGGATACAAATATTAAAACTTCATTTTTCACATAAGGGGAATTTCCAACATACGCTTGAAATTGGTGGCGGAATTGATTTTTTCGTACTTTTATTAGGTTGAACTAACAACAAAAAATTCCATTCATAGAAATTATAAACAATGCTTAAATGCACGTTCATTATGCATTTTACGTTTATTTACATTGACTGTCTGACCCGAGAAAAATAGGAATAGTCACCTAAGGTTTACAAAAACTGTCACTAGATAATAATATATATCGTAAGTTCTTTGACCGCGAATTGAATTCCCGCCAAGGTGTGGAACGGTCAACTGCTACGGCGGGGGATATACAAGTAACGTAACGAATTTTAAAGTGCTTAGTGCAAGATTTAGTGTAATTTTCACAGATTTCAAAACAATCGGTTATTTTCGTCCCTTACCTTCCTTCCCTTTTCATGGCAACGGAGTTCAGTTCACCCTCCTCCACTGGATCTGAGCTTGGCTTTATCGTGTTCCACTAATCAACTTCTATGTATACTGTATCAGGGCTTCAGGGGAGGTACTCTTACGAACAGGTCGCAATTAAATTAGTGGTATTCCACATTTCCACCATGTGATCATGATTTATCCATCGTTCTATGAATCAGCAATGAAAAATTCTCGTTTGAGAGTGCTGTGTACTTTCCATCGGCTGCAAATCCGCAACAAGTAATCAAGTATAGGTACTATATTTGTTGTTAATTATTTATTGTATTCCCTATTATTATATTTTCAAACAAGAAATGTCATAAACACCAAATATATAACTGTAGCAATATTTTGCAATACGTCTGATCGTTTCCAATGGCACGCGAAAGACGTTTTTAGTAATTTAGACGTTCCCGAATTCAACAAAGACAAACCCTGTACCAGCTCGTTTTTCCAATGTAAAAATCTAAATTTGCCTTAGTTTGGACCGATCAGCTGAAAACTCATTATCCACTGCATGTGTGATTTGTTTGTTTGGATCATTGCTTCAGTTATTACTTCAGTGTAAGTTGTTTTTTTTGCCGAAAATACAATAGTAGCGAATTAAATAAATAATTAACAATGAGCACACTGCCTTCTTGTTGCGGGTGTGTAGTCGACGGACGGCGTACAGCGCCCTCAAGCGAGAGTTTTTTTTATTGCGGATTGGTGGTACGATGGAGCAAGGTTGTGTAGTTGAATTGTCGTATTCATAACGTTTTTAATTTTGTTTTATGAGCATTGTTTCCTGTTTGTACTTTAAAATGGAAATATATTATGGAAAAGTTTTCAACGACTTTAATTTAAACTAGTAATATATACCTGTTTGATGGTTGAAAAAACTTTATACGTTATGCTGCCTTTTTATTGAACCTGCAATTCAATATCAGGGAGGTCACGTCCCCTTGTAGCATCGCCGAAAACAAAAATTACATGAGCTCTCATTGCAAATCAGCCAGATACAATATACTTCAAATCATGCTTTTTTGTGTACTGTAGTTATGAATTTTCCTTAAAAAAGCCCCTCAGGCGGATATAGTCTATAAAAGTACCAAGAAAACGAAAATAAATAGGCAGTCGCGTATTTAGCTGCACTGCGAGTGGTAGCGAAATTCACACGATTTCAATTATTTTAGTTGCAATCCATTTACATTATTACATATGTTTTAATATTTACTGAACAGGCCATCACAATGTTTGTGTACACAATGCTTTTCTGGCCTGATACTCGTATAATGGTGAAGAACAAAACATTATTTCCTGAAGGAAAAAGGCATTCTCTCAACAGAGAACAAGAAGTTGACTTTTGGAAACCAGATATATTTATTGCCAACATGATTGATTTCGAAGTGAAGACATTTTACGAAGACCTTGTTCTCATGAGAATGGAAGTTCAAAAGGATGTTGTAGTCATGAGCTTTTTACAGTTGTAAGTTAATCAAGGTTCAATATGTATTTATTTTTTCGTATTATTTTCAAGCCTTATTTTATTACGGAGTGTATTGGAAACAAAGGGGTTGTGCATTTGCGTAGCCCGGTGTACGCTCTGACCGTAGCCCGACTGTAGATCAGCGTAGTACGACCGTGAACCGTAGTCCAACGTAATCCAGCGTAGTCCGACCGTAATCATAGTCATGCGTAGTCCATCGTAGTACTGCCTTAATCTTCAAACATAATTTATTCCAGTCGTAGTTTAATCGTAGTCCTGCGTAGGCTAACGTAGTCCTACGTAGTCATGCGTAGTCCGACCGTAGTTCAGCGTAGTCCAGCGTAGTCCGGCCGTAATCATAGTCATTCGTAGTAAAGGAGATAAGTTGATGACTGCAAGTGGAAATATTCATAATAGTGATAGGATTGGAGTGTAAAGAAACTGTCACATTGCTAAAATGATTGGATGGGTAGTTGTCCATATCAATAAGTCCCACCTCTGGTGATAACAATCTCCCAACGAAATACTTTTGATCCACGTACGGTTTTTGGTTGAAATCATCAACATGTTTATCAGCGCAGTGCTAATAACTCCGTACGTTCGCAACTTCAATCTTTTAATGTCGGCCACATATAAATACATCATCTGAATATTGTAATATGCGACGCAAACACTTCTGAAGCTAATGACAGAAATTCAAGTGCTGTGAAATTTAAAGTGTTACTTACCATTCTGGATATTGTGTTACGGGGAAATGGTCTCAGGTGTTCACTCGGGATATTTTTTCAATGATCGTAAACTGAAGGGATTTCCTCGCGTACCATTAGCCTGCTAAAAATCTTTAAGTGGGAATTCAAATGTCCAAATTTGCTATGTTAATGCACGTGAGAAATCCTGACAAAGACATTTCCTTTTTAAACACTAGGATACGTTAATGTAAAAGACGCAACTAGTCTGAACTTGCCCGTCA
>JAQFYR010001309.1:0-10337 GCA_034694985.1 Campodea silvestrii
CCACAATATTATACATTTTGCGTGTTGAATTACTTGAATATATTCTTGAAAAGAAAACAGTGTATTTTCAAATCTATGAACTATCAAAAGTAGGGATGCAAACGGGACAGAGACTCGAAGTCTCGATTAGTGTGGAATTTTAAATATGCCAGAAATATTATTGTAGTACTTTTTGATGAAATTGAAAAGAAACATGAAATGAATGATCTCAAATGGATATTTTTTTTAGGTAGGACAGGTAAGTTTTTTCCCATCTAAAACATGGAGACTATGCTCATTTTCAACTTGCAATTACTCAGCTATTTGTTAACGAAATTAAATGGTTTTTGAAAAGATCTTCCAATTTTTTTGCGCGTTTATTTCTAGAAAACTTCTTAGTCGAGACTAACGAGACTTTCGAGACGAGACCGATATTTGAGTGGTCAAGACTGAGACTAAGAAATCTTAAGTCGAGACAATTCCGAGACTGGACCAAGTCTAGTCTCGTTTGCATCTCTAATCAAAAGTCACATTCAGATAACTTAAGAATTATTTCTCTGCAATACGTTAGACATTACAAAAAACATCATATCAAGATTATAGTGTTCAGAACTCACGATCTCGTCATCTTGACAGTCAGAAAAATATATTTAAGGAATTAGAAAATATAATGACTGGTAGACTAAATACCACAGTATTATTAACCAATATCTCAAAACCTTATTCTGTACATGTGTCTTGATCAAGTCATATTCATTGACAGATCTGTACTTAGCAATTTGTGTACTTACATAGTAAATGTCATAGATGACGACAGCTGCAACGGCGATTACTTCAGAAGCACCGGTTGCCATTGTTGCCATAAGCAGTAACATTAATGTGATAAACGCTCCACTTTTAAAAAGAAGTGTTTGGGCTACAAACGGTGCCACTAAACCTGGAAGGATAATACACATGAAGGTTACAAGTTGAGAAGTTTTACATATATTTATGAATGTAAATCTGTACAACGCGACAGTTATCTAGTATATTAGTAATTTACTACGAGTTGTGAGATGATTTTTGTTTTTCAGATAGCGAATTCTAAAATCGTTTCACTTTTTACTAATAATATAATTTACTTTATATTTCTGGCGAAGAAATTTTCTGAGTAAATTTCACCATCATATTTCAAAGTTTTGCTTCATTTTCATTGCCAATCCGTGAGGCCCAAGAGGTCGTGATACAAACTATAATGTGGTTACAGTAACACAACATCACTAATTTGCTGCTTCATATGGTAGTCAAAGTATTCGCTCCAGATTATCTTATCGCAAAAGTAATACATAGAGGACTGTGTTATTCATTACAGTCACGGTACCCGCAGATTGAAGAATAACATATTAGGACAAATGGAATGCAGAACATGCGTTTTCAAATGTAACACGCAAGAATGTAAAACATCCGATGAAACTGTTGACGTTTGTCCAACTAAGTTATGTAGATCCGTTCACCGAAAGTAACACAGGGTTTGCGACACTGAATAAAACTAGGGTCTTTTGTTTAAATTTGTTATTTGTAATGGAACGTCATGAATCGTCTCGTAATATGATTTTTATAAATCGTTTAGAGTGAAAATGCAATTTTTCATAACTCGATTTCACGAAAATAATACATTTACAAGGACTGCATTTTGGACATTATGACACGGAAAGCTTATCCTGTGGATACATTATCTGACAACAACTATTTGCACTTACTGTATCCACCCAGTATAGATTTGAAATCTCATAATAATAATAGTTATTTCCTGCACCCCATCCAGTTCATGGACTAACCTGCTTCGATATCCTCTGGTGATAGGAGTTCTCTCCCATGTGCACTATTAAGTCCAAGATAAGCCAATCCCATTGTTGTAGCCATAGCAAATGGAACAGCAAACCAACAAACAGCACCAAGAACGAAACCCTACACCCCCTGTTTAAAAAGTCAGAAAATAATACAATTAAGAAATCATATTAGAATTTCGTATCTTATTATTAGCATCTCTGATTATATAAGTGTGCAAAGCACCACATAACAATTTCTAGGTGTCAGTACAGCTAGGCAATGCATGAACGTTTTTGCTTTTTTAACGATACACTGGAAATCTTGAAGGCATTGTATTGCCATTCTGTTTGTTAATGGCATGCCTAACTGTATAATGTTCCAAATTGCCAACTAATACTCATGAACATAACAATAGCCGAGACTTATTTATTGACTTTTTTATATAACTTGGGATATTTGCGCTCCTCACAACAACGTAGTGCGTAGGAGTATAATAATGCGAAGTGATATGACCATATAAACATACGACCATTCAACAACAACAACATTTACTATTTTTTAAGATGATCATTATTACTTCAGATCATTCGCAAAATTCTCTACACAAATTGTGGAGCAATATTGCGCCCGTCATTAATCAATGAAAATAACCAATCCAACCACGTTACTGAATATTTCAATGGTTCACATATCACTGTAAACGAACCAATAACAATTTACGAATATACACTATTGTAATTAATATATGTAATTGGTACTATTTGATCATTTTTTTACAATATAACATGAAACTATTAGACTATTTAATAGTCTAATAGTTTCATATTATATTGTAAATTTTACAACACTATGAAAATATCCGTTCATTTTCAAATTGTTTTTTTTACAGGAGAACGTTTTTAAGTTCACAATGTGGTTTATCTTGATATATAATGCTACATTTTGCCATTGATATTATTGAAACTGTAAGGTATTTATATTAATTAAATATGTTTTATTTTAATTTATGTAATTTTCATGTAATAGAAATATTCACGTTGGATTCGAACGTTACACCGTTTTAAAGCAAACTTGGCAAAAAGGACTACAGAATGTATAAAAAAAATTCTGCACATTTACATAATAACAGTGCGGGTGGATTTCAACTGATGTGTCAATAAACATTTAAATTGATTTAGGTATTATAATTTGAAATATGGCAATACCTGAAGTTACGCTAATACTGATGTTAAATGTTTTAAGTTTTATGTGCAGTAATGTTCAAATATCATGAAAGTATGATGTTCTTAACCGCTGTATTCAAACTAATCCAGTCTATATTTCGATTTTGACTTTCTATAAAATTACATGCTGATACAATTCAGTATAGACTAATGTTCAACATCTGTTATTATTTTAACTTAATTTTAGGCTATATTACCTTAAATGGTTAAGAGAAAGCATAACTCATCAACATTATTTTCATTATTATTACTTATTGATATCACCACAGTTAATGTGAAAATGAACGATAACAAATGTGTTTGTTACTTTCCATTGTTGATAGTATAACTATGATACTATTGTCTGATATGTAACTGCGTTCACGCCAGTTTATTACAGGTATAAATTCAATTAATTTGTACTATAATATCATATCCACAGTTTTTATTTACTGAGGACTAAATCCACATGGTGTTGCCCATTTTTACACTAATACAATAACACAACATCGTATATTTATCCTCTAAATTTATAAAATTATGATTAAAATTCGAATCTAAGTGTGTGAGTAACAGCAAACAGAATTTGGAAGCATTCAATCATTCATACAATGCTGAAATGCTGAGATTTTCATTATAATGGACGACACATTTTCAATTAATGAATGTGACATAGGTTTATGATGCGGAATGAACAGGTACTGTATGTGGATATAATGTAGTTTTCTGGGATTTCCAATCCATAAGTATGCTTATTGTGCAATTTACGAAGCAAATTCTACTTAAAATAAAAACGTGTTTTTTTATATTTTGTTTAATTAAAGTTTTCAAATAGCTGCAATTAAATTTCAGGCAAAAAAAAATTCTGTAACAACAAATGCCTTTCTGAACATACCTTCCACTTCGTTTGCTAAACCCTTTCTTCATTGAGAATCAGGGAACCGTTAACTGAATTCCACCTTTCGTACATCTTGTGCAATAATTAACATGAAGAATTTCTCCCTCATTTCCTTAATTACTTTCTAAATGCTCCACACTCAATTCTAATTAATTAATATTTCCTAATCTTCCTTATATAACCCAATGATAACTTCCTAATTAAACACAATTTCACAAGAGGTGGAAGAAGGGGTAGGGAAATAATGAGATAGCAAAAGGTAGCAGCAGTTATGAACGCTAATTGTGTACTGTGTACGTCAGGCGAGATGGAGCTTTGGCTTGCTGAAAGTGGAATTAAAGGTAAAATATGGAAACAGTTGAAATAATGGTAATCCTGAATGGTTTAAACGTCTCCCGCCAAACTAACAAACAAACAAGCATAAAAATTCAAGCTAGCTATTAAGCTATGACTTTCCAAATGTACGCACTATACAATTCTTCAGCACTTACAACCGGAAATAACCTACCCCTTCCTGATCCTTCCAGCGTTTTTTTTAGTGTGCAGTGAAACACATTTTGTGCAGTGATAAATCGGAATGTGCAGTGACAAATGGTCTAATGTGCAGTGATAAAATTCACCATTAGATCCACAAAGCAGGCTTTTTTTTAAGATGAATTGAAACACAAATTGTGCAGTTATAAATCAAAATGTGCAGTATTAAATATATGTGTGCAGTTATAAATTCCGCCCCCATTGACAGTTGCCAAAATTATTAGGAAATAGAGCAATTTTTTTTCGCTCGCTTCGCTCGGAACTCTTTATTAGTTTGATAGTTTCATTTCCTATGTATGTTGTCTTAAGTCACCATGAAGTATCACGCCCTTTAATATTATGTGAAACTATATATTAATGAAACATTAGGTATAATCTGTGCAACTGCTATGTTGTAATCAAGGCTTCAGTGTCAAAATAACATAATCTGATTCATTTTAAATATTTTTATAGTACAAAAACTTTCAGCATTTCTGATTAAGAATTGTGCAGTTGTAAATGAATTGGTTCTCTAATTTACAAAAATTATTGAAACAATCATCATAAAAAAACAACCATATTTTTCAGAATAAGATGATGTGTGCAATTATAATTATGTAGTAATGTTTTTAAGTAAAAGAATAGAGAATAAATCAATGGTGGGCATTGCACGAAAAACGGTAATGTAGGATCTAATTAGCCGTTTGGTCTACACACTGTAGATCCTAATTTTAGTCCTGTTACATAAATAATATGTAACGATTGCTGTGTAAACTTTTCTTTCATCTTTTGTAAACGTTAGCACTTTAGCAGGTATATTGAAACACACTTTCATTACTTTTTACGAAAGTATATCTGCAAAATAGATGCAATACAAAATTAATATACAATCGATGCTTTACTTTATTCTAAATCTAAAAGAAAATTACAATAACTCTGTACGTCACATTTTTAATTCTCCATATGGAGCTCAAAATAATTGTTCGGAACACATTAGGAACCTTCAACTAGAAGTTCTCTGAAAATTTCTAGCTTCAAGGATCCGCACCCTCATTGGCCAGGAAAAATCCGTGATGTCATATCTCTCGAATGTTTTCTTCTAGCTTTGAAATTTTGAACTTCGGGAAACATTTTAGAAGGTTGTCGACTTCGGGGGATAGAAGCAGACGACATTCGCATTTTTAAATTTTGAATACGGACCCAGGTCTCAGGCCAGTGTTTTAAGTGATGTTTGCGGCGTGAAACCGTCTTTACATTTACGGAAAGTAATTTATTTGAGGTGTTTAGAATTGAGCATAGTTAATTCCTTAACTAATCTATTTCATTCGTATAATTTTGTAGCAGCAGACGATTTTTAAATCCGAAGTTGGATTCTCTCGAAACTTCGAGCTGAAGAACAGTTTTTTGCTTGTGTAGAAACATATGACGCATTTCCTCTTGAAGCTTGAAGCTAGAAACCAGAAGTTTTGATCCCGACTGAACCTCCCTATTAACAAAAGAGTAAAAAGCTTATTAATACCCTACCTCCACGACCAACGAGATCACTTTTACAACTTCTTCGTTGAATGAAATTCCGTGCATTCATAAATTACAAAGAACTGCAAAATCAGAATTTTGAAGATAATTTTTTTCGGTGTCAAATGCGATTCCCAAGTTGTGCATGATAATCTACTTTCCCCCAAAATGGTGTACCGTACTACGTAAGTCATTGAGTAATAGAGAATGAGAGAAATAGTTTCGGAAAAGTTGTCCTTTTAAACTCTCATTTTAACTACGCGTATTTCGATATTTGACACGGGAAAATTTCGCCCGCGCTCAACTCGAGTTTCTTATTACTAGTCTTAGGTCTTATTAATAAGACCAATATTCGCCTTACAATGTTTCATGGATTCGGCTGCTCCGGCAGTAATAGGCTACCTTTATTTAAATTTGGCCGTTTTGACAATTATATATTTTTTTTTGTCTCTTCAATGTCGTGGTTATATATACGGTATATGCGTAGCGACGGGGACACTGCTGGAAACTTGCAAGGCAGTATAGTTGCTAGTTCAAACCCCTCCCCCTTAGCAAAAAAAATAAGAAAAGGAAAAGGAAAAAAATATAGATTTAAAAAAAAAAAAAAATTCTCTAAACTAGTGTAAAAATAGCATATTTTGACAAAAAAAAAACTAAAAACATCGACCCTCGCTCCGCTCGGGCTTTGTCCTATGTGAATCACTGGAAAATTTTCCGAAACCCTGAGAAAAACCTCTCCTTGAGCTTTAGCAAAGTCATAAGAGTACGTAAAAAATTTAGCTTTAATTTTGCTCGGAAAATTTCGATATGTTTCTTCAGTTGCGTCATCACTGAAAAATTAGGACTTAAACTTCCATATTTCTGTAAAATTTTCGGCCTCGATTCTCGAGTATACGTGATTTCTAGAAAATATGTGCAGTGATAAAATTTCCTTAAAAAAAAAACCCTGGATCCTTCCATTAAACTTTGAAAATCTCTTTGACGTTTATGTAAACCTTGAAAGTAGTGGCCTCTATATTTCGTTACTAGCAACCTACATAGTGTAAGCCAGGTGAGATGCATTAATTTTAGTAGACCGACGATAACGTCAGGCGTTATATATGCAGTATTAGAATGCTTGAATGAGGTATAGATGGCAATCAGGCAATGTGATTCAACAAGAGTTTTAATTGCAATCAACGTAAATATGTTTCAACGAAGAATGGGTCAACATTGGCGCTATTCCACTCAAGTGTCGGAAGTTCTCAAGTGGTTAACTGGATAGGACTTTCTCAATGATAAATATTTTGAAAATGAGAAAATATAGAAGGTATGAAAATTCAGTTCTGAAGAATAAAAAAGATGTTGGCGTTAAATCAATAAATGTGGATGGGGAAATTATTTATTGGGAATGTATTACATGCCGCTAACTAATATTATTCCATTGTAATAAATGAGATGTGCCATGGAAACTTTGATTCCTTTTATGGTTCAATATTAAAAGTACATTTATTTTAAATACTTTTACAACCTGGGCCGACGAGAGGGGGGGGGAGCCGGTACAAACTACTGTGTCCCGGGCCCTAATAAATATATGAAAAAGAAAAAAAAAATACCGAGGCCTACGGGGCCCGGGCCTTGAAGGCCTCGGTATTTTTATTTTTGGCCTATATAATTTGGCTTCTATATATAAATTTTCTTCGTTGCAATAAATGTTTTTCGCTAATCCAATGTATTAATTTTACCCACACATGCTACGAGTGGAATTATGGCTACGCACAGAAAGAATTTTAATCGATTATGTTAAAACGGGGTGGAGGCGAAGGGCTTCTCTGTACCAGGGCCCGGCTCGGCTCTCGGCGGCCTTGTTTACAACACGTACATATAACTGATAATGTGGGGTGAATAAAATATAGTGGTGTTAGATATTTACCAAACCTCATGATTCGCCGACACTTTCGAACTTTTTACACCAGGTTATTGTCTTCTGATATATAATACACTATACACACACTGTAAAAACCTTGAGATGAAATTTTCAAAGAATACAGCAACCATGAATTTCCCAAACAGAAAAAATATTGTAATAATATTCGAAAAGTTGCAGACTACAAAGCCTCTTGGTCTTGGTATGGAATAAAAATAAATCTCTAACCCGAACTTTTATAACACCATCTATTTGATACCCAAAAAAATCACTATTCACAAAGCATCGTATGTAACATACGAGTAGAGAATATCCTGGATCTAAAAACCTGCAGGAAAGTGAGAACTAGTTCAATGGAATATCAGTGACATGTGTAAAATATATGGAAAGGAAATTTTTGGTCTGTCAAACACACTCGTTTTCACACACCTTTGAGCGAACCGCTGCATTTTACTCTTCTGTGGATGAAAGCAAAGCGAATGGATCAAGGAGGATATAAATTTAACCAGTTTGGTGCAGCTATATATTCTAGGTTGAAATTATACGTAGAAATTTAGTTTTAAATTACATGTACCTTGCAACAGAACGCCACTGTATCACAACTTGAATTACTTACTAATCTCAATTATGTATGTCTTTAATTTATATCTGTACACGTCGGCAAATTCTATTTCATTTTATATAATTCTGAAATTGAATACAGCGTACTAATATTTTCTTTTGATGATTAGCTAACACTGAATGTTCAATCTTATCCTGCATTGCCTGTTCATATACTCACTGTATATACAAATCAGTTATAAAGAATAAGTAAATCGTAAAACCCGAATTTCGAAACCTTATATAGTAACTACAAACTTCCAACATATCAATATATGTTTATCCTTGCAGTGGTTAAACAGATTAGGAAATATTTTTATAATATTTGAACGTTTTCTGTTATGATTTATAACAGGTCAAGTATATAAATGAAAGACTTGCGACAAATGTGAAATTTAAAATATTTCTGCTTTTTTTCACATCTTTATATAATTGTTTGAACTTATAAGATAAACAATTGAAATGTAAGGATCCTGTAAAGAAATCTGCGATAGCACGTATAAAACTCTTTACTATTTGGATAATAACTTATCTACCAGTTTCATTTCATATCATTTTTCACCTGAACTTTTCTAGAGTTCTTCCAAACTGCTATATTTCCCGTGTTACTGACTGTCAGTGACTTAGGGTGTACAATAACTTGTAAAAACTAGATATTGATACTCGTATAATGCTATTTCAATCAAAATTATTATAAAAGGCAATACGGTCAAAACCAACTCTATTGTATTTTCTACAGAATATAGGCCTACTCTGTTAACTTCAACTCACAACACAATGTGATAGTATTAAATGAAGTACAGCACAAATTTAATTTCAACACCACCAAATATTTCTCTTTCGGGTCACCACATACTAAACCAGCATATTCCACCTTTTCCATATTGAGTTTCATCAAGACCCAAAATCCCCTCTCCCCTTTCCCCAACATGCTGCAATTTCTACTTTGATCTACATAGAAAGACAAAAAAAAAAAAAAAATCAACTTTGAAGCGAGAATGTAATAAATCTTGAGCGATCCTCTTGTAAAGACTATGCCTTCCATAAACTTTGTGACATTCAAAGTAATCTTTTGGAGCTCATATTTCTCAAAAGTTTCTTCATGAAATTCCTTTTGAGATATTCTGAACATGATGATGATGTTATTTGATATACGGTTTCCTATTGTGTCTAATGGTTCCTATACGTACACTTCACTTGGTTTTATATCAATAGTGGAATTTGATACTGATGGATAAAACTAATGGACGGGACGGTATCGATGTGAATCGCTCGATACTATGTCAGATCCGCGGGGCAGCAGTCTTTAACAAAAAATAGTCATTTTCAAAATAAAAATTGGATTTTCATGAGTTGAATCCATGTAAAATCCGCATTCATAGGATTCGAATGCATGAATTTTCCGCAAAGTGGAGAATTCAGCTATAAAACCAGGCCAGTCATAACGGGGACGTCGGGAGATTCAGTCCCGGAAATTTTTTTTTAACCGTGCTAAGTCCCAATGCAGGAGAATGGAAAAAAAGCATGTAAACTACAAAAATAATCTTGCAGAATTTCTTTTGGAATTTCAAAAAAAAAAAAAAAAAAGTCTAAAATATTTTTCGGCCTTGCTTAACTTGGACATTATGTTCACAGCTACTATTTGACACTACAGTTGATGTATTTTAAAGAGGGACTGTATACCTTCATATTACTTACAGTAATGGCCATCCTCCCCCCTCCCCCCAGCTCGATATTATTTTAGTAAACCGAAAAAAACATGTGAAACACTAAATAAGAACTGGGATTATCTTTTTTTTTTAAATCCAATTTCGGTAAAAATCACTTAAAAACTGCACTTTCTCTTTGGTAAAAATTACCGTCGCTAAGCTCGGGCTTTATTGGTCACTCCAGTTCTTACACACCTATCTTCCTG